>CM072517.1:70173736-70183736 GCA_036898135.1 Oncomelania hupensis
TATAGCGAAGTCTGCGCGTTTCCTAAGAGGGTTTTTGAATGCAGTTGTTGATACTTTTTGCTTCTTTTGCTGAACAAAGAAATGTTCGAGTTATGGGATAGGATAAGAAGTTGAGCATCCATTTCCGCAAAATAATTATAATTAGATCAATAATTATACACACTATCTTTTCTCTTCTTCTTGCAGACACTAACGATGAAAATGACGACGACGACGATGATGATGATGACGAGGGCGACGGCGATGGTGATGGTGATGATGATGATGATTATGATGATGTCTTATTAAGTGTATAGATCTACACACAAAACTGCGATAGTTAGTCCCTCGCTAATAATACTTGTTCTAAGATTTTAGAAAAGATCAAAGACCGAGGATTCTACAACTCGTGTATACCTTGAACAACAACAGATAGTATAGTGAAAAGGGAAAGAAAAAAGTACCGAGAGGCAAAATAAAACAATTTCATATTTTTTAACTGGCTCCACCCCATCATCACCCTCCCTCCCCCTCCCCGCAAATGAACGAGATCTAATTTAAACTTATTGATGTGTGCAGCATCGCTGTGCCAAGACCTTACGTCGGATTTGTGTCCATTGCCATTTTCTCCATTTAGCAACCTGACCTTTCTTTTCTAGATTGAATTGTTAAAGCGATAAAACAACAATGTGTTACCAAGGCATTTGTGAAGAATTATACACGTGGAAAGACACCCAGGATTTTCTCACAACTATAATAAATTATATGAGTAGCGCGGTGGTTAGGGGCACACGATTGCAATGTTTCATGTTAAGCAACGTCGGGGCGAGTTAGCCCTTGGATGAGAGGCCATACATGGAAGGCAACCACCTAACGACGACCACCACCACCACCACCACCACCACCAACAACAACAACAACAACAACAACACAAAAGCCCCCGACACCCCTTAGTCCACCCAGCTGTGAAACGGGTACCTGGATCTGTTTAGAGCCGGGGAAGGTAAAGCAGCGAGGGAAAGCCGGCCTACAGAAAAGGGATGTCCCGACCGCTTCCTTCCCGAAAGACCAAAAAGGTACGGGGACAACTTTACCTATCTATCTATCTATCTATCTATCTATCTATCTATCTATCTATCTATCTATCTATCTATCTATCTATCTATCTATCTATCTATCTATCTATCTATCTATCTATCTATCTATCTATCTATCTATCTATCTATCTATCTATCTATCTATCTATCTATCTATCTATCTATCTATCTATCTATCTATCTATCTATCTATCTATCTATCTATCTATCTATCTATCTATCTATCTATCTATCTATCTATCTATCTATCTATCTATCTATCTATCTATCTATCTATCTATCTATCTATCTATCTATCTATCTATCTATCTACCTACCTTCCCCCGTTGGGGTGCCGGGGGTTTCAGTATAAATAGTATCCCCACTTTCTGGAAATTTAGTGCTTTAAATTCCCACTATCGCTGTCTTTCTCATTTGCTCTTTCTCATTCCTGCTCTTTTCTATCAATCTGCTATACTATCGTCTTCTTCGCTAGACCAGTCTCCTACCTTTTTTCTTGAAAACTCTTGCGGGACAAGACTCCTTGTTTGTGTATGAGGTCTGTTGGATCAGCTTGGGAATATTGGACGCTTTCTGCCAGGTGGTCACTAGGGCTTCCTATGATGTTATTATTTAGCAATGTAGGCATTTTATATGTATTTGTTTTGTTGATAATTTATAATGATGTTTGTATTCTATTTTGTTTTTGTAAACGGGGGTTCGATAAGTTGGGGTGAAGCCACAGCCGTCCCCTGCTTGGGATGTCTTTATTGTAAAGTGACTGGCTGGTGGATAGCTTTCGGTTTTACCACTAGGGTTGTTTCAGCAGATCTTTTATGCGGATCAGGCCAGGGGTTGTCCGGTCCTGATTTGGCTCGAAAGAGTCCGCTGGACCTAAAGCAATAATAATGTAATGTATCTACCTACCTACCTAGCTACCTAGCTACCTATCTATCTATCTATCTATCTATCTATCTATCTATCTATCTATCTATCTATCTATCTATCTATCTACCTACCTACCTACCTACCTATGTATCTATCTATCTATCTAGCTAGCTATAAAGGTAAAATTAAAACAACACTTGTAGTTGTACAAGCATCTTCTAAGAACTAGAATGTGGTATCAATGACCATCCTTCTAAGATCTTTGGTGAATAATTATCTCGGTTTGTGTAGTGTTGTGGTCGGAGGCACTGTGTGCTGGTTCCAGAGATAGCTTCCGAGCTAGTCGTTGGTTCACGTGTCCCGGGTTTGATTCCTTCACGCAAGTGACAGGATTGGCGCTACGATGGGATTTTATATATGGACGTTTATACTGTGCTTCGCTTTTCTCCGTTCCAGACAGACAGCCGTCTGTTGCCTCAGCGATACGTTAAAAAGCTCGGTCATTCTGTTAAAGAAAAGTACTGTCTATTTACTGGTCTAGGACTGTCGGTAGACCCTGCCTATTGCTTGCATTAAGTAAGCGACTTGGGCGGTTTGAGATCGAACCCGCTTAGGACATTCGAAGACAGTCCCCAAGGTTTGAAAGTGAACAACTTACATCAAAATGGCTTTGAGATATTGTTGCATGATGTGTGGACGGCGAGCCAAAGGCACATTTTGTGGGTTTTCTTTTTCTTCTTCTTCGTAATACTGTGGATACCCTGTTTTCGAGGAAATGACTCCACAACTTTGGCGTGCTCAGCGAAGGGTGTTCACAGATTTAAAATCAGGCAAAAGCACTATTTGAGGATGAAGCAGTGAGGTAGTCTGACTGGGTTAAAATTGTGTTAAGACATATGTACACGTAGGGGGTATACAATCATTACTGTTTATGCTCCAGTCTGTCAGCGATGCTCTAAACGAGACGAGGCTGATGCTGATTCAGGATTCAGCGCTCAGTGAGTTCCAGACAATATAGTTGTACTGTGTAGTGTAGTGTAGTGTAGTGTAGTGTAGTGCCTTGGCCTGGTTCAAGTCATACCTCCAAGGTCGTACGCAAACTGTCAGCATTGTTGAGGTGCTCTCAAAGAAGGAAAATTTGACTTATGGTGTGCCTCAGGGGTCAGTTCTTGGACCGATTCTCTTCGTGTTGTACACAAAGCCTTTGCTCGAACTGATTCAAAAACACGATGTAACTGTTGAAGCTTTTGCTGACGATACTCAGCTTTTAAAATCAAGTCTTCCGGTACAAATCGATACCAATGTCCAGACTGTACAGAATTGCATTTCTAATGTCCGATCCTGGATGAAACAAAACAAGTTAAAGCTCAATGATGATAAAACAGAGGTTCTCCTGTTCAAAAAGACCAGAACTGCCTTAGCTTGCACCTTGCCTACCTCTGTAAGTGTAGGAGAGCATGAAATCTCTTTCTCTCAGTCGGCTAGAAATCTAGGCTTTTTTATGTCGAGTGACATGACGCTTGATTTCCATATTGCACAAGTTTGTAAATCAGCATATGCTGCCTTGCGTCAGATCAGCTCCATTCGCTGCTACTTAACCCTTCAAGCAACCATCACCTTAGTCTGTGCTTTAGTCTTGTCTAGGCTAGACTACTGTAATGCCCTACTGGCTTCTTGCCCGAGTCATCTCATAGACAAACTTCAAAAAGTCCAGAATTGTGCTGCTAGGCTAGTCTTAAGGGCAAAAAAGCGCGATCACATCACTCCACTACTCCGTAAGCTTCATTGGCTACCCATAGAGGCCCGCATTAAATACAAACTGTCCGTACTGTGCCACAATTTCTTCTCTGGAACCTGCCCTTCATATCTGTCAGATCTGCTGTCAGTCTATGTCCCTTCTCGCACTCTTCGCTCTTCTTCTGACTCTCGCACACTCTACATTCAAAAAACCAACACCAAAATGTACGGAGAACGGGCAGTCACCTTTTGTGCACCCAGACAATGGAACACTCTTCCAGCCAACATCAGACACAAGCAGACCACACCCTCATTCGAGAAAGCTCTAAAATCTCACCTCTTCAAACTCTACTATCCTGACTAAATCCTTCATTCTATAGACCCTAGCCGCAGCTCATATTTGTTCTGCTTTTGGCTATGCTTGTGGATTTACTGTGATTGTGATGACTTGTTTGCAGAAAGTTAACTTTATGTATTTTGTTTGATTTTGTGTGTTTGGTTTTATTTTATTTTATTTTTTTCTCATTGTATAATTTCTAATGCAATATTGTAAGTTGTTTCATGTTTGTTTCTTTCCTTTCATGTAAAGCGCTATGCGCTTGTCTATAAAAAGACAAGTAATAGCGCTATATAAATGTCCATTATTATTATTATTATTCTTATTAGTGTAGTGTAGTGTAGTGTAGTGTAGTGTAGTGTAGTTTAGTGTAGTGTAGTGTAGGCGGGGTAGCCAACAAGTTCACCTGTTAGTGAGCTGATTTCCTATTCGGAATGTGGCGGGTTCGAACGTCGCAAGGGACAGGCTTATTTGACTTAGGTACGAGATTCTCACGTTATCGAGGGCTTTCTGAGGGTACTCCGGTTTCTTTCATTCCTTCAGTAATGGTATTGGATGCAGTCTGTCTAAATTGTGAAAATAAAATTCGAGTCCCTTTCCGACTTCAAATAGTGACTTGCCTTGACACCCCATGTTAGAGTGATGAATGTGTATTTGTCGTGTAGGCCTATGTAGGAGTGTCTGTAACAGGAAAGCGCGCATGTTGGCTACAGTTCGCCGCGCTTTGAGTCTGATTTATAAATGATAATAATAATAATAATAATAATAATAATAATAATAATAATAATAATAATAATAATAATAATATAATAATAATAATAATAATAATAATAATCGTTTATTATTAGTACAGTCCATTTTCTGAGCCAGAACTTGACAAGCCAAGGCATAAGATGGCCGTCTGCTGTACCACCAATGGCGGGTGTGGGTGTTCAACTTCAATGTCCATTCAAGATGGCAGATACAAGTTTGTGCAAATCCACCTTGGATAGCTTCTCACCCTACGAACACCGTCTGCTGTACAAGATACAAGTTTATTCAAATCCACCTTGAATCGCTTCTCACCCTACAAACACCGACTGCTGTAGAAGATAAAAGAAAAGAAGAGAGAGGCGTCAAGGACCTCTCTTTTGTCAGAGTCAGTTGCGTGAGGGCGGCTTCATCTCCAAAGCAAAGTGTTCGGCGGCTAAAGAGTCAAATGGATATTATTATCACAGCAACATCGATCGCTTTGAAACAAGAATAGTCTACATTGCGCGAAACGTGACTGTATTTCATTCGTCCTATTATAATAACCGTATCTATAATGTCTATCAGATTGGTTTTTTTAAATGGTATAGCAGCATATTGTATTGTAAAGATACAATGTAGTTTCCCCGTAAACGTCTGATCGTAGAGCAGAGAAGCTTTTGGAACCTCTCTTTTCTGTAGGCCAGCTTAATGAGGGTGATGCCTATCTGCTCTCCCTCTCTGCTTTACCTTCCCCGGTTCTAAAGAGAGCCAGGTACCCATTGACAGCTGGGTGGACTGCGGTGTGTCGTGCGCTTGTTTCAATCTGTTTGATGTCGTTTGGTGGCTCGCCATTTAAGCATGGCCATCCTATCCTATCCTATCCTATCCTATCCTATCCTATCCTATGCCGTAGCCTAACTCCAAAGTCGTTGGGGCACCACAGATGATCGTTTAACCAGCGTACTCCATCTTTCTATGTTCTCAGCAACCCTCATGGCTTCTCTCAGTGTCAAGCCAGTCCATTCTCGAATGCTGTCCTCCCACCTCTTTTTCTGTCTCATGGAAGATGGCCATCTAAGTGCTAACCTTTCCCGATGTTTCTCAACACAAAACATTGCTAGCGTGTGTCTAAGTCACCACACTACTGTGCGTCCCTATGGTATTGTATTGTATGTATTGTATTGTATTGTATTGTATTGTATTGTATTGATCCATCATGTGCTAGGGTGATGATGATGGTGATGATGATGATTCTGCGTTTTAACTGTGTATGCCTATCTTATCCTATCCTATCCCGTAACTCGAAAGTCGTTGGGGCACCCCAGATGATCGTTTAACCAGCACGCTCCATCTTTCTCTGTCCTCATGGTTTCGCTCAGTGTCAAGCCAGTCCATTCTCGAATGTTGTCCTCCCACATCTTTTTCTGCCTCCCTCTTCTTCTGCCTCCTTGCACCGTGCCTTGCAGGATGGTTTTTGCAAGTCCTGATGTTCTGGTGGCGGGACCATACCATCGGAGTTTACGTTTCTTCACCACTGTGATCCTCTGTATGCATTAAAAAAACACGAAAAAACGTGTGTGCATTATACTTAGAATAGTTCGCTTCTTCTGTTCTTAGGTTTTAGAGGTTCTCTGTTAATATGTATGTGTATGTCTGTGTGTCAAGCTCGCCTGTAAAAACAGACGAGATACTCCGCTATAATTAATAATAATAATAATAATAATAATAATAATAATAATAATAATAATGGATGATAAACAAGCCTTATTCCTAAATCTAGATTCAAAGCGCGGCGATCTATAACCCCCATTCACGCTCCCATGTTACAGACGCTCCTATACACAACAACCCCGCATCCATTACTCAAACACGTCGTGCAAAGGAAAGTCCCTGTTAGAAGACAGAAAGGAAATCGAATTTTATTTTACAATTTATAAACCGCACGCAACCACTATTAATTTTGAAGGGATTGAGAAAACCGGAGTACTCGGAGGAAACCCTTGGTGACCTGAAAGTCTGGCACCTAAGTCAAATAAGTTCGTTCCCTGCGGGATTCGAAATTGCGACCTTCTGTGTAGGAAACCAGCTCACTGAACTCTGTTGCTAGGCCACCCCACTGTGAAAATAACCATTTTAGTAGTAGTAATAGCAGTAGTAGTAGTAGTAGTAATAGTAGTAGCAGCAGTATTAGTAGCAGTAGTGGTAGTAGCAAAAGTAGTAGTAGTAGCAGCAGTAGTAGTAGTAGTAATAATAGTAGCAGCAGTAGTAGTAATAGTAGTAGCAGTAGTGGTATTAGTAGTAGTAGAAGCAGCAGAAGTAGTAGTAGCAATAGTAGTAATAAAGTAGTAGCAGCAGCAGTAGTAGTAGTAGTAGAAAAAAAATGATTAAAACAACGCATAGAATATATTATTATTATTATTAGTAGTAGTAGTAGTAGTAGTAGTAGTAGTATTACCACCATAAGTAGTAGTAGTAGGAGTAGTAGCAACTAGTAGTAGTAGTAGTAGTAGTAGTAGTAGTAGTAGTAGTAGTAGTAGTAGTAGTAGCAGTAGTAGAAAAATAGAAAATAATATTCCACTTACCGATAAAAACACAACACATAGAATAGGTTCTCTTCCCCTCCATGGCTGAGATAGGAAATTGGGTATCCGATCACACTCCTGCAGACACACACACTGACGACGAAGATGAAAGATGATGAAGAAGAAGAAGAAGAGAGTAATCCACGAGACTGGTAGAAGAAGGAAGTTTGGTAATCCACACACAAGCACAGCGGTTTCACCACTGGGCTCAAGCGTAATCCCACACAACCACTCAATGGCGTCGTCCTCGATCAAAACCAAGAATCGAATCACCACACTGAAGAGTTTATAATCCAAAGTCTAGAGAAAGAGCACTCTATTGGGTGTCCCCAGAATCAAGGGAAGTAATCCTGTCACAGCTGGCAGACGACACTTTTCTCACCGGAAACCGTTACTTTTACCCTGCAAACAGAAAAATGGAAGAGCTTGTAAAAATAATGGTGGTAGGGCATTGGAAAGGTGGAAGAAGAAGGAATAATGAAAAGGATTACAAAGATGGAAGAGGAGGTGGGCGTTGATGAGAAAGAAGATGTGAAGAGAAGAAGGAGGAAGAAGATTAGGAGGTGGAGAAGAAGAAGAATTGTTCCTCTCTTAGCCCTAATAAGTAGTATACTTTTGTACATATAATGCGAGAGAGAGAGAGAGAGAGAGAGAGAGAGAGAGAGAGAGAGAGTGAGAGAGAGAGAGAGAGAGAGAATACATGTCAAATGAAGTGGAACGTGCTTTGTGAAAGTATACGTGCAACAACAACAACATCAACAACAACGCGAACGAACAAAATATCACAGTAAGATTACAGTTTGCCCATATGTTGTAACTATTGTGTAACTTTAGTATGCTTCACTTCTAGAATAAACCGAAGTTGTAGCGTGAATGAACCTTGGAGATGAACGTCCGCACCCGCCATTAGCGATACGGCAGACGGGCATACCCATCGTAAAGAAAAAATGGAGTAGGGACCTAAGCAAAAACTGAACCACCAGAGCAATCATACTGCTTTATTAATAAGGTGGGCATTAAAACATAGCTTTTAAAAAAAAAAAAACTTTCACATCACAAGATTCCTGGGTTATCAAAGTTCTAGCGTTAATGTATGTATATATATGCATGTATCTGTTAAAGCGATGCTTTGTCTTCTCTTTAAACACTTGGTACTGGGTCCGTACACAAAAGAGTATAATGCAAGCTTAGTGTATCCTCGGGGTGTCGGATAGTGCAGTGGTTGGAGCACTCGCTACTGTGTCGAAAGTGAAGCACCGTCCGGTGCGGTTAGCACTTGGATGGGTGACCGCTAAGGTGTGAAGCGACAAACAACAACGCCCCCAGTTGACTCAACTGTGATTGAGTACCTACTCTCTTGAGGGTGGGGAAGGTAAAGCAGCGAGGGAGAGAGTTGGGCATCACCCTCATTACGCTGGCCCAAGATAAGTGTGATCTCCAACATCACGCTCCCCTACGGCCACAAGGCTATGGGACTACCTTTACCTTTACCTTTTTTTTAGTGTATCCTCGATAACCCAGCGGAAATATTGTGGATCCTCGATAGCACACCGGTAGCATTGTGGATCCTGGACAGTAGGGCTGGACGGTTTTACCGATACGTAACTGTATTCAGGTTCGGAAACGCGACGGTATGGTATACCGGTGCGGGTGTCCAAGGTCCGGTTTACTGGAAAATCTTGACAACACATAACGCGACAGTGGGCGACATCTTGTCCGCCCAGAGAGCGAGTCTAAAGCCCAAACACATGGATAGGCAGCTGTTCTTGAAGAAGAACTCATAAGAACAGCAGCTTATCCACGTGTTTGAGCATGGTATCAATCGCCAATCCTTCTGAACTCTTAAAGTTCTTAAAGACCTTTCCCGTTGAATGTTTTTGTTTTATTTTGATTTTGTGGTTTAAAGCTTGCTGATGTTCTAAACAGTGATTTATCACAATTTGTTTTGAAGGCGTTCAAGCAATAATAAAGCTTCAGTTTCTATGGAAATGTGGTTCTTTGAAACTGTTTTGAAGTGTATGACAATCTTTCTTTTGCGTCGGTCACTTCTGTCAGTGCCATATACCATTTGATTGTAACACTTAAAATTGCGGTATACCGGTACGAAATAGCGATACGACCTAAAAATACTTCGGTAATACCGGTACGACTTTGACCCACGGTACCCAGTTCTACTGGACCCCACTGCGGTGGTATTCGGATCGTCGATAGTAAAGCGGTAGATACAACCCTCCGTCTCATAGATAGAAAGGACCGGTTTGCTATGGAGGATCCACCCTGCGTAATGCCCCTCCGGCACGCTGCAGCATAGTTGGTTACTTCTTGCCTGTGTAGCAACAGCGTGAGAAACAGGCCGCTACTGTTATCATCTCCCACGAGCAACACTATTAAAACAAAACAAAACAAAAACTTTAGGTTGTAAGTCTATGTCGTGACCTTCGTTTGAGAAGTAAAAGCCCTTGCGCCATCCCACATGTTGACTAATAAAGTTGGTCTGAACAAGTCAGTCTTGCTACGGCTTACACGCTATCACGGTCTAAGAATGATAAGAATCTAAAAAGCTGTCTGCATTGTTGTAATGTCGCCCGGAAATTACAATTGTTCGCTTGTGTGTAAGGGAGACTTGGTTAGACGCCAAAGTGGCAGCAGATGTTTATCATACAAAAGTG
>CM072517.1:70188736-70203736 GCA_036898135.1 Oncomelania hupensis
CTGGAGAGGACTTCCTGTCGGGACCCATTGTCTGATACAATGATTTCTAAATATTTGAAGCTATGCACTGTGTTAAGGGATTGGCCTTGGACTTTGATGTTCGTGTTGATGCCATTGGTGTTGTTGGTCATCATTTTGGTCTTCGCTGCACTTATTTCCATTCCATGCGCTCTGGAGGTGGTGTCAAGCATCGGTACCAGCTGTTTAACTTCTCGTTCCTCTCCAGCCAATTCATCAATGTCATCCGCCAAACGAAGGTTGGAGATTCGGGGTAGTGGTCATGGTGCTGAATTCTAATTCACTAGCTCCCAAAATGCGCAGTGGTGCAAATTTCCCTCCAATTGTGGTTTGGAATATTTCTGCCACCTCCGGGTCTTGCAGTTTGTCCATGTCGAACTTCAGTTTGGAGCACTTTGTTGTGTTCACTTTCTTCGAGTGGAGCCGGAAAGACATCATAATGAGATCGTGGTCACTTCCGATGTCTGCTCCTGGAAAAGTGCGTGTCCTGCCAATGTTGACGCTTGATCTAAAGCGTTTCTTGACCAAGTACTGTCTTTGAAAAGCAAAGCAGAAGCACCGGCGGTTCCCAGCTAGGCCGTTGGGCTCTCTGTATCCCTGAGTGAGGATTGCTGGAGTCAGATTAACACAGACTGTTGAGCCCTACGCCAGCTTGTTTATCAAAACGCCTAGGAACACTGACCATTAATATTTTCAAGTGAGAAACAGTGGTAGAGGATACATATTTTACAGTGGTAGAAAATAAATATTTTACAGTGGTAGAGGATACATATTTCACAGGGGTAGAGGATACATATTTTACAGTGGTAGAGGATACATATTTTACAGTGGTAGAGGATACATATTTTACAGTGGTAGAGGATACATATTTTACAGTGGTAGAGGATACATATTTTGGGTAGGAAGAGAGCGTTGGGTGGAAGGGAGGGTGGGGTGGGGGGCGGCGCGGATGAGGGCCTATTTTGATATATAATAATATATCTTCGTTTCACAGTATTGGCTTTTGAGTGTGAGAGGCTTTTTGGGGGGAGTTGTTGGCAACCATGTCGCTCACAGCGGTGGAATATCTGCCAAACGGGACAGTTTCCAAGATACCAACAAAATAATCTATTATGTTTTTGTTTTTTTCCTACACACACTCACTTACTTATAAACACACGCAGACACACACACACACACACACACACCTACACACACACACACACACACACACACATGTACAAAATCTCTCTATCTCTGTCAGTTCTGTATTTATTTGATTTTCTTAAGGACAGATTGGACGATTAGACTTTCTAATTAGTCTAAAATCTTAATCCCCAATTAAAAATATAAAGACTTTATAGTTTTAAAGCACCCCCACCCTCTCTCTCTCTCTCTCTCTCTCTCTCTCTCTCTCTCTTTCTCTTTCTCTCTCGCTCGCTCTCTCTCTTTCTCTTTCGCTCGCTCTCTCTCTCTTTCTCTCTCGCTCGCTCTCTCTCTCTCTCTCAACACAAAGTGTGGGAATGGGAGTAGGAAGGGGGAATTAAATCTGAAAAAAGAAATACCTCCACGGGTAGTCTACCAAACTACCAAACCTTTGGATGAGTAATATCAAAACTTTCAAGCAGCAAGAATTACTCTCGGTTTCTTTTGGTATGAGTAGTCAGTCTCCCTGGGCCGATACCAAAACCAACAATCACCAAGGCTTTAGGTATGGGAATGCCTATCAACAGTTAGAAGCAACTGCCCTTTAGCGTGTGAATCACACTTCATACTATGGTTTGAATGGCGCTCTTTCCGTTACGCTGGTCTGAGAACCATACAGTTATAATATGGTCTGAAAACGTTTTCAGAATCGTTGGTCTGAATCATACAGTTATAGCATGGTCTGAAAAACGCTTTCAGAATCGTTGGTCTGAATCATACAGTTATAATAATTATGGTATCAATTCAATAGAACACCTTCCGTACGGCTGATTCATACAGTTATATACTAATACGGTCTGAATAAAGCTTTCAGAATCGTTGGTCTGAGTCATAGTGTTCTGATAAGACCTCAATAGCGCTCTTTCGGTACCGCTGGTCTGAATCATAGAGTTACAACATGGTCTGAAAACCGCTCTTTTAGCACCGTCAGTCTAAAACATATATTTATAGGCTTAATATTATACAAACAGACATGGCACGGAGATAAATACCCAAGGAGTTTAAACACAGCAGATTAAAAAGTTCTGTATATACTATACTACACATATGTCGCTACAGGCTTCTTCAAGAGTTACAAGCCAACTTTTATAATAATTATGGCTTGAATGGCACTCTGTCAGTGCCGCTCGACTGAAATCATAAGAGATCAGCATAGTTATTGTAAATATTCTGGCGGTAAGACAGCTGCGCTCCCTTGTCATCTCCATCTTTCTATACATATACGCTTGCGAAACATGGACCCTCACAGCAGATCTATAACGAAGAATACAAAGCATGGAGATGAGGTGCTACAGAAGACTTCTGGGCATTTCCTATACCCAGCACATCACCAACGACGAAGTCCGACAGACCATCACACAAGAAGTCATTGGACAACACGATGACCTGCCCACAGTGGTGAAAAAAACGGAAACTCCGATGGTATGGCCACGTCACCAGATCATCAGGTCTTGCAAAGACCATCCTGCAAGGCACAGTGCAAGGAGGTAGAAGAAGAGGAAGATCGAAAAAGAGATGGGAGGACAACATTCGAGAATGGACTGGTTTGACACTGAGCGAAACCATCAGGGCTGCCGAGGACAGGGAAAGATGGAGTACGCTGGTTAAACGATCATCTGTGGTGCCCCTACGACCTCCGAGTTACGGGATAGGATAGGATAGGACAGGATTCTGGCGGTACTAACGTGGCAATCCCACGGGTGGATGAGTGGCTAGGAAAATTACACGGAGCTTTGCTTATCAAAACCATCTCTGTGGGCGGACGGTACAGAAGTGGGCTGAGGGCTTGGGATCCCAAATTAAAGACGATTCCACGGAGCGAGAACAGAGCCAAGAAGGCAGCTTGAGGGACGGTGGGAGGGTTGACGAGATAGGGGTTTCGAGGGTGAAGATTACACTGCTCGCGAGATTATCATAATTAATGTGAGCAGAGAATCGTTTCCCTTCACCGCTCGTAGTTTTAAGTAGAAGATGTGATGCGAGTTATTGTCAACATGAAACACAAATCGCCGTATTGTGATACAATAATTTGGAAACCATTGCGATGCACTCTGCTCTCAGTGTGACAGTAAATGGTGTGTGTGTGGGGGGTGGGGGGGGGTGGCAGAGGGTGTGCGTGAGTAAGAGAGAGAGAGAGATATGCAAACTTACAGAAAGAGATAGACAAACTTACAAACTATGGAGTGTGCGCGAAAGAAAAAAGGGGAGGCTGAATGTTCGGGTTTGTTTTTAGTTGAGCCGGGAGCTGAGAAAAGCAGTCAGTTAGTTAGTCATTATTTATAGGGTCCAGGGGACTGCAAAGAGCCAAATCAGGACCACAGCTGAGATGAATGTTTAAATGGAAACTTGGTGTTGCTTTTTTGTATGGATTGATGTTTTATTCAATACTGACTGTATTTTGCGAGTTGACTGTCAATAAGTGTTGTACACTGTACTGACTGTATTGTGCGAGTGTGACTGTCAATGATTGTTGTGGACTGTACTGACTGTATTGTGTGAGTTGACTGTCAATGATTGTTGTACACTGCGAAAATAATTGTCCTTGCTTGTTGGGACATTAAAGCTTGTGAGACAGAGACAGACAGAGGCTTACAGAAAGAGAACGACAGAGACAGACAGAGGTTTACAGAAAGAGGACGACAGATTATACAGACAGAGGCTTACAGAAAGAGAACGACAGAGAAAAACTTACAGAAAGAGAAAGACAGAGACAGACAGAGGCTTACAGAAAGAGAACGACAGAGACAGAAAGATAGAGATCTAGGTCCGAAGACAGTACAAAGGTAGGAGGTAAGTCTAGAGCGGTAAATTGAGCCGCATTTTCCTTGTCCTTATCAGTGACGCACTCAGTGCTCAGCAAGGCACAAAACTCACATGACGTAGCAGAGAGGGCTGACGCTTGCGTCGCCTCCCCACCACGGTGGAGAAGAGTCGTAAGCCCCGGTCGTCTCTGCTACGCTGTATGCAGGCAATCCTACCTTCTTTCTTGGCAGAAAAGGAACTAGACCAAAGTTAACGCGGTGTTCCAAATGAAGGTTTCCTATCCAATTTGACAGTTAGCACAGCCTTTGTACTTCGATTAAATGGAACTAATTCTCTGGAACAAAGAGTTACTACAGTTCTTGTTTGGCACGGTTCTAAAGTCGTCGGTTTGCCATAGACACTGGGTTTACCAACCTTTTCCTACATCGTCTCTTCTTCTTCTTCTTCTTCTTCGCTATGCAGTCACCCGGTACACATTGGTCGCAGGCTGCCAGAAGCATGCTTTAGTAGTCGCCTCAACAGGCAATAAAGCATGCTCTCATGCCTCAGAGCATTGCTTCCTATACTCTTCAAGCTCTATAGTGACGGAAACAGCGCAATTTCACTGTAAATATATACAGAATGTGGCTCTACAACTTCCGCTCTTTCCGTCTCAAAAACCCATTTGCCTTGTTGGATTCCTAAATTGTATGAAACCAAGTGAGGAAACTATCCGGCTTCAATAAACGGTTCAAAAACATTCTCAAACGGTTCGTAAAAGACAGTTCACCTAGAAACAAATACAGTTTGACCTAATTCGTCCCCTAGAGGAGACGAAACTTACATTTTCTATTTTCATGAGTTGATTGGTCAATGCTCATAGGGCTTGAAGAGTATAGGAAGAAGTGCTCTGAGGCATGAGAGCATGCTTTATCGCCTGTTGAGGCGACTACTACAGCATGCTTCTAGTAGCCTTCGACCAGCGTGTATCGGGTGCTGCAGTAATAGTCCAACAAACTGACGAAATGTGCAGTAGTGTAATGGTAAAGCAACGTACTTGGATGGGTGTCCATGCTTGGCAGGCAACCACCAAACGAGACAAACAGATTGAAACAAGCGTACTGACACACCCGTCAGTCCACCCAGCTGTCAATGGGTACCTGGCTCTCTTTAGAACCGGGGAAGGTAAAGCAGCGAGGGAGAGGAGATAGGCACCGCCCTCATTAAGCTGGCCTAGAAGAAAAGGAGGTCCTAAACGCTTCCCTCCCTAACCACCGAAATGGAACGGGGACACTTTTACATTGACCAAACAAAATGAATTAGTAACTATAACATTGAATCTAAAACAAAATCTCTGACTCATTCTCTCTCTCTCTCTCATTCTCTCTCTCTCACACACACACATGCCCCCACACGCACACACCACGCTGGTTGATGTGGGCATGTTGGCACAGTATGATAAGAAAGCTCAGCATAAACTTGACGCATACAGCACACCACATCGCGCAGGCACGGAAGAAACGTACATTACTGGATTGTCAGCTCCGACTTCTCTGTCTCAAGCCTTTCCCCCTTTTGTGTTTACAGTAAGATACAGCATCCCATTGTTGTCATAACATAGCCGACTGCTCGCATACTTATTGTCGTATAGATCTATCATAGTTGTATAGCGTCGGTGTCCATTCAAAACCTCATATCTCCCAAAAATAAGTTTTGAAAAAAACGGAAAAAAAAAATCAGGTGTCACCAAGACAAATGTTTTTAATATAATTTGTGCTGAATACAAATTAGTTTTAAAACGTTTTTATGACATCTGATTTTTTTAAACATTTCTTTTTGTTTTTCTCAAAATGGACACCGCTTTTCTAATAATCTTACATCCTATCATGACGTGTGTAACAAGAATGACGTCATTAGAGAACAGTCTATCTAGCCATCAGACGATTCGTGATTGAACATGCTCTTCGGTTTCAGTAAAATGAATTACCTAGTAACAGCATTCGACGTTGGTTTTAATTCGCCTGTGCCTGTGACACTTTTAAAGACATACCATGTGACTGATCCTATCCTATCCTATCCTATCCCGTAACTCAAAGGTCGTTGGTGCACCATAGATATTCGTCTAATCAGCGTACTCCACCTTTCTCTATTCTCAGCAACCCTCCTGGCTTCATTCAGTGTCAAACCAGTCCATTCTCGGATGTTGTCCTCCCACCTCTTTCTCGGTCTCCCTTTTCTTCTTCTGCCTCCATGCACCGTGCCTTGTAGGATGGTCTTTGCAAGGCCTGACGCTCTGGTGACGTGGCCATACCATCAGATTTTCCGTTTCTTCAACACCGTGAGCATGTCATCTGCTGTCCAATGGCTTGTGTGATATGGTCTGTCGGATTTCGTCGTTGGTGATGTGTTGGGTATAGGAAATGCCCAGAAGTCTTCTGAAGAAGAAATTCTCACTTTGACCACGCCTCCCCCCCCCTCCCTTACCCTCCCTTCCCTACAGATCCTTTAAACATTCACGGCGAGTTTTGCCCCACTGAGAAAGTAATCTTACAACAACAAAAAATAAGTATTTCGCAAGTATGGTTATTTTTTAAATGAATAAATTTCGTAATTTGCGCGCCTATTCTAGAGCTAAAAATAGCATCTACTAAAGTCAGTAAGAGAAAGAACAGGTAAAAACAATTGCTCGTAATGCTTTTCGTTTTAGGTTGAAATTAAAATTGACCCTATCCTACCCTACACACTGAAGACGCCTGCGCACTTCATTCCGCGTGGTTCGCTCGGAAACAGGGTCAAAGGTCACACGGCTGTACCGTTAAAAACAGGGGAAATAACTCTGTCAGAACAGAAAATGGAAAATTCAAACCTTGTTTGAGCCACGAAATTTCACTTTATCATCGTTTAATGTGGAACAATTCAAATTTTAGGGCAAACCCTTTTTTGGCCAAAAAAAAAACCAACCACACACACCAAAACCTTCGAATGTAGAGCCTTTTTTTTTGTTAAATGAAAAAGTAATTAAATCAATTAAAACAACGTTTGCGCAGAACGGCACTTGCGGATCCGGTATTGTCTAGGTCTTAGGTTAAGGCGTGTGCCGAGCAGGTTCCACAATGGGAAAAGGAAGTTAGTCATGATGACGTGCAGTGCTTGATACTGCACATCACCCGGCCACAAACATTACCAGGTCCCCCTCACGCAGATACATTAATTTTATAGATACAACCTGCGGAATCAATCGGGCAGTGCCTTGAGCAGATCATGAGATGGAAAAGCGCTATATAAGAACGATTAAAACGAGGTTTTTTTACAAAAATGTAGGCCCACTCAAGTTTCTTGGCACCTTAAACTTGATGTGGGAATACACGCGGCTGTTGTATGAGGCCTTGCTTGGTTCACACATGCCCGTAGTAGGTGTGAGTGTTTAAAATGCCTGCAGGAACGAAATTGTATGCACTGGCTAGAAAGGTCAGAAATAGCATTTGTTAGCCAGAAGCGCATGGCACTCACAGATGACGGAGCGACGACAGCGGTGTAATACAATCCTTTTACACGAGAATAGATTTTTATCTACGAATAGTGTCGTTTAAAAATGCCAGCGCGAGCTATCCTCAATTTGAAGTGCCATCTGAGCACTGCGTACCAAATTCAAATAACCCTTCCTCTTCTTGTACTTCTTGTACTGTTGTTGCTGCTGCTGCTACTGCTATAATACTGCTGGTGCTGCTGCTACTACTGCTACTACTACTGCTACTACTACTACTACTACTACTACTACTACTACTACTACTACTACTTCTTCTACTTTTTCTCCTTCTTCTTCTTCTATTCACACCCACCCCCTCTTCTTCTTCTTCTTTTTCTTACAAAGTTTTCCTCATTTTTTCATTCTTCAAAACTCTGGTTATCTTCTTTTTTCTTATTCCATTTCTTCTTCTTCTTCTTCTTCTTCTTCTTCTTCTTCTTCTTCTTCTTCTTCTTCTTCTTCTTCTTCTTTACTCTTATGGCTAATTCTTCTTCTATTTTCTCTCCCTCCTCCATAATTCGTCCTCACTGGTTTTTCATCAACCCTTTTACCTCCACAACTGCCTTCCCTCTCCCCCTCCCCCACCTCCCCCCACCCTCCTTTGGCTGCGCCTGTTCCTCCGTCTTCCATCAGCCTAGGAAAGGAACAAGAACGAACAAGAGCAGCAAGTTTTATGAGAGCACAGAAAGAGGGTAAGAGGGCAGCGAAGACAATGAATACAAGGCGGAGAAACAAAAATGAACAAAAAAATAAAGGAGAGAACTCATACAAATACAGCAAACCCAGCGATGACGACGAAGACGGAGGAAGAGAAGGGGTGAGGGTGGGGGTGGGTGGGGAGGGGTTACATGTTGTCTTGTTTTTAAATGCAGAATAGATTTATTATGCGTGTGTATCTGTGTGTGGCTGCGTGTGATCAAGCGCTTTGTGAAGCATTTTATGTTTGAATTGCGCTATACAAAATAAATTATTATTATTATTATTATTATTATTATTATTATTATTATTATTATTATTATTATTATTATTATGTTAGTTAGTTAGTCATTGTTTATAGGTTCCATCGGACTGCAAAGAGCTGAATCAGGACCACAACTTGGTTGAAAGAGGACATACCGCGATGTGTATAAATGATCTGCTGAAACAATCATACTTGGTAACACTGGAGGCACTCCACCAGCCGGTCACTTTACAATAAAGGCATCCCATGCAGGGGACGCTGAGGCTAGACTCTAATGTATCAAATCCCCGTTTACAACCCCCACCCCCCACCCCACACCCAAAACAAACAAACAAACAAAAACATCATTAGAAAATATTAACAAAACACATACATAATTATAAAATGCCTAAATTGCTAAATAATAATATTATAGAAAGACCTAGGGGCCATTTGGCAGAAAGCGTCCAATATCTCCAAGCTGACCCAAAAGACCCCGTACACAAATAATGAGGAGTTTTGGAGAACGTTTTCAAGAGAGAAAGTAGGTGACTGGTCTAGCGAAGAAGATAGTAGATTGATAGAACAGAGTAGGAACGAGAAAGAACAAATGACAATGACGGAAATAGTGGTCATTTAAAGCGCTACATTTCCACAATGTGGAAGAGGAAGAACAAAATAAATGGATGATGATGATGATGATGATGATGATGATGATGATGATGAAGATGATGATGATGATAATGATGACGATGATGATAATGATGATGATGATGATGATGATGATGATGATGATGATGATGATGATGGTGATGATGATGATGATGATGGTGATGATGATGATGATGATGATGATGATGATGATGATGATGATGATGATGATGATGATGAGATAATGATGATAAAAAGATAAAGAAAATAAATTTTAAAAAAAAAACGCACAGAAAAAAGAAAGAAAAAAAACACAAAAAAGAAATAAAGAAGAACAAGAACAACAACAAACATTACAAGAAGAAGAAGAAGAAGAAGAAGAAGAAGAAGAAGAAGAAGATGATGATGATGATGATGATGATGATGATGATGATGATGATGATGATGATGATGATAAAACAGAAGAAGAAGAAGAGCAAGAACAAGAATAACAAGAACAAGAAGTAGCAAAAACAAGAAGAACAGAAGAAGAAGAAGACATGGGAGCAAAGAGAAAGAGTTGGCAGTGACTGTTATTCAGAGAGAAGACTAATGGAGAAGTTGGCTAACAGCGGCTTCGCGGTACACGAGGTATCTAGATATCCCTGGCGGTGCTAGGCAGTAGGATTCCCCCCCCCCTCTCCACCCTCTCGGTCGCTCCCCTGTCCACCCACCCCCATCCACTCCATCTCGCACTCTTAAGTGCGCAACGCCGGTACGTAGTAAGAGAGCCCATCTTGACAGGAACACACCTCATGCCGAGACGGGAGCCCCCAAAACGCAACCAGCCACGGCAGAGCATCCAGCATCTATTGAGTTCCATCTCTTTAGCATTGGATCAACGATTTTACCAACTCCGCTTATACGCATGGGCTACTGATGATCAGAGTGAACAGTAGCACGTGCAGTGACGTAGGGGTCATTGCACGAGCACAGGCAAAGGAAAACTAGCGACTCCACCTTGTTCATACTCGCCTTTTGATGCGGAGGAGAGATGCAGAGATCTACGGGAAGTGAAGCATCGTGATTCACACATACACACACATATTTGCGAAATATCAGAACTGGGTTTATTTAAGAATGTAGAAATCGGAAAGTGGTTTTTTGACGGAAAGAGCGCAAAATTCTTCAAAAAATGTAAGAATCTAATGCAAAATTATTAGGTCGAACTTTTTTCAAAATTTGCCCGAAAATTGACTGTATTTTTTCCGTCTCGGATAGGGCACTCCCTTGTACTTAAAAAACACTCTCACTTAAGGAGGCACTGTGGTCTAATGGTAGTGCTTCGGCTTGCGGATCTGAAGGTCCCGGGTTCGAGCCCTGGCCGGGCCATTGTGTTGTGTCCCTGGGAAAGACACTTTACTCCTGTTTTCCTACTCCTTCGGATGAGAGTATAAACCGAGGTCTAGTCTGTGTGTCGCATACATTCCATCATAACGGACTTTAAAGATCCTTACGCTCATGTCCTAGACGGGTGAGTGCCGGTAACAAGAACACACCCAGCATGCACTTGATCCTTCTCCCCCATCCCTGGCTGCCCAGGATTGTGCTCAGTTGTCCGGGCGTCAGACCATGCGCCCAAAGGCTGCGGGTTGGCGTCTCGGGCGGTTTGAGTTAGATCATGTATCGGCTAGCCTTGATCCTTAGGATATGGCGCCTTACAAATGACGAACATTATTATTATAATTATTATTATTATTATTATTATTATTATTATTATTATTATTATTATTATTATTATTATTATTATTATGCACTACAACTGCACTCCCATGCACTAAAAGAGCGTTTATTCAAGTGCACGCATACACACAAACACACACACACCCACACACACACACACACACACACACACACAAACGCAACGCACACAGAAGCCTGTCATTTTTGTGAGTCTAAACACTGTATCAAGTCCGAAGTGTATTCCAGAAGCTTTGTGGGGAGTGGGAGGGGGGGTTGTCCCTATAGTGAATCGAACACACCACCAAATTTCGTAAAAATCTGGTCAGCGGAAGTAGCGTATAATCAGTTTAAACAAACACACAATAACACGCACCCACACACACACGCACACACACCCACCCACACACACACACACACACATAAATATATACCACACGGACAATGAGGAAAAGAGTGATATCCCATGGGCAACGCCTGCAAGGAAAAAAACCAAACGCCTGATAATGATAATGATGATAATGATGACAATAATAACAGCCGGTCATGTGACTGTGAAAAGGGTACAAGGGTAATTAATAACTCGGTAATGAGCAATCATCGTTCATCGTTTGTCGCCATCTTGCTTCTAGCATCACAGTAAATGGCAATGACTGGCATTTAGCTTGAGGTTGACGCAAAAAGAGGATGATATACTTGCACCATACTGCACAATGCGTAGCCAAGACTCGCCTGCTCTCCACTAGTACTTCACGCTCGAGAGGTACAGAGCGGGTCTCAGTTACACTGTGTGACCATGCTGATCCGTTTAGCCTGAATTAGTTTTTGTGTGGATGTTTTGTATATTTAATGTTTGTGAAAAACAAGTCTAGTAGGTCTAAATACATGCAGATAGCCTACACACACACACAGACAGACTGACAAACACACAAACACATATTTCAAGATTTCATTCTCTATAAATTGCATGAATATGTGCATTCCGAGGGGGGAAGTCATCAAAGACAATATTCAAGCTTGATCTTCTGATTGTACAAAGAAAGGCCTTATTGCAGACAAAGGCACACTCATGTCATCAAATTCTCTCCCTGTCCCTGTCTCACCCTTTCTCGGTCGGTCTATCTGTCTGTCTGTCTCTCTCTCACACATATACACAAACACACACACAAACGTGCTACTCATATAATACAACTTTATTGATGATGATGATGATGATGATGATGATGATGATGATGATGATGATGATGATGATGATGATGATGATGATGATAACGAGCAGTTACAGGAACAACTAATAACCACTGTTTTAATTTGTGCCGATTTTAAAGTAGAGCTCTATTCTCTAAATAATTGGAAAATCAGAAAACTAACTGATCTGATATTTCATATACAATATATTATACATTGTATAAGAATTAGGGGTATTGCATTTGATTTGTGTTGGGGTAAATACGGCAATGAAGTACCGAACACATTTGCTAAGGAAAGGGGCCACAAAGAGCCAACACTCAGTAAAAAGCTATAATTTAACATTGGCTCAATTTGATTACTAGTCGCTATTGGAAAGATACAAACATTAAATTAAAATAAAATATATGTATTGTTAAATGCTCAAGAACGTTTGCGATATTTATAAACTACGGTTAAATTCGTATAAGTATTTTAAAAAACATAAGTCAAATGCATTTGCTAAGAACATATTACGGTTCATCACATACTTTTGGATTGTGCAATTTTAATAGCAATGTACAAAGATAAAGGAATTATTATACTCGAAGACGACCTTACAAACATTTTGTATAGTCCTATTATGGTTGACACTGTTGACAGCATTTATTATGAAAACAAAGATGTATAAATTGTTATGATGCTTATTTAATTGTTGTATTTTATTTTCATTTGTTTAAATGTTTAGTTGTCTAATACCACTTTGTAGTGAACAGACGAAACATTAACCAATTGATTGATTGACACACACTCACACACACACATGGCCCTGGACTATCAATTGCCACACTCAAAAAGCAATGACGCAGTATACAAGAAGAAGAAGAAGAAGAAGAAGAAGAAGAAGAAGAAGAAGAAGAAGAAGAAGAAGAAGAAGAAGAAGAAGAAGAAGAAACAACGGAAGCTATGAAAGGCAGTCAAGCACGGAAGGTCAGGGTCGGGTAGGGTGAAAACACATCACTGCTCAGAAAGAAGGTGTTTAGTGAAAGCACACACAGAAAGAACGGCTGTACCTCTTTGGCGTAAGCGAGCAGTAAAAGCAAGAGAGGTGCGTAATGAGCATGGGGTAGGGGAAGGAAATACAAGGGGTGGGGGTAGAAGAGAGTTATGGGGGGGAGGAGGAGGAGCGATGGGGGAGTTGAGGTGAAGTTGAAGCGCGATAGAGACAGGTGAGGGAGGTATCAGGAATGCAGGCGAGACCGAGAGGGCTCGTGCTGCTGCTGATGAGGCCAGGCCAGGCGAACCTAGTGTATCCCTATGTGTGCCAACCCAGCACGTGCAAAGGCCGGCCTAGGTACAAGCGCTAAGGCTTTTATCAGGACTGCAGCAACAGCAACAACTCAAAGTTTAGGCTATCTCTGACGCCTTTGCTCCCCTCAGTTTTGTAAGAAAAGAAAGCAGCTTTTTGTACAATCACGTATGCAAAGATCACACACACACACACACAACCTACACACACACAACACACACACACACCCACACACACACACACAGGACTATTCTCTTCTCTTTTAGCAACTGCAGTTGTTGTCTCTAACACCTTTGTCCAGGCTGTGCAAGAAAGGATGCATTTTATTGTCGCCATGCCACACCAAAATCCTTGTAACGTTTTTACTTGGTGAATAAATATTCTTATGTCTTTTGTCTTATGTTATGCCTAGTGGTCGGCAATGCATCATGGAGCAAGATTTGAAAGCTATAATCGCTCATACCTTGCTGCAGTGTGTTGAAGAAAGCTTTCTGACTATTCAAATTACTGTTGATAAGAGAGGAAGCTTATTTTATAATCCATGTGCACAATCTCAGGCCCACCAAAGGAGAGTTTCGTTGCCAATGTTCTTTTCGAAGACACAGGCTAGTGGTAAGAAAGATAGATAACTCCTGCCTTGCTTCTGGTTGCACGAGACACATTTCTTAGCAGTGAATTTATATACCAAAACTGATAAGAAAGTAGAAGCACGGAAAATTGTATGTTAATTTGTTAAAACATCCGCGCTCGCACACGCACACACATACAGACGCACACGTACACGCACACACACAAACCACGCAGCGATGCTGAAACATTTGCAATGTGAACTAATGGACTACGACATTTCTTATGTCTTATGGTGTTAAGTGGCAAACATCCACAATACTATTATACAACAATACTACTTTAGCATATACAATACACACAGTTAACAACGAGATACGTTATATCAAGTGAGACAAACAATGCTTCAGGAAAACGTTTCCCGTGACCAAGCCATGAAAACACTTGTGTGTGTTTGTGTGTGTGTATGTGTGGCGGGGTGTGTGTGCGTGTGTGTGCGCTTATGTGTGTATATGTGGGGAGAGGGAGTGTCGCACAGAACTGTTCAAAATGTTGGGATAGCCATCCATTTTAGCTTACACCACTTCATGTCCAGAAAGGTAACGTGTTTACTGCTTGTCCATTGTGCCAATGTCAGTGTTTGCGTGCCTTTGGACTATTTGACTGCAGGTTCCCATATGTCCCTGTTTGATAAGCGTGTGGATTTCAGTACATTTCATCTTTATCACAATACAATGCGCTCTTTAATAACGCTTTGTTAAAAAAAAAAATCAAAACGTGTTTCTTCTTTTAAAAAAAAAAAAGGTTAAAAAATATCAATATAACATTATGTCTGTGGCAATGGCACTACTTTTTTTGTGTGAACCTTTTTCCTCAGCATTCCAGTAAAGTTCACTTCTGGATAGAGTTCCTCTCTCTCTCTCTCTCTCTCTCTCTCTCTCTCTCTCTCTCTCTCTCTCTCTCTCTCTCTCTCTCTCTCCCTCCCTCCCTCCCTCTCTCTCTCCTTTGTAAACTTTCACGATTGCCTCAAACAAAATGTCATCTCTCTGAAATGCATAGGAATAATGCAATATTCAAGCTGTTGCAATCTCACCACGGTGGTCTAATGGTAGTGCTTTGGCTTGCGGATCTGAAGGTCCCGGGTTCGAGCCCTGTCCGGGCCATTGTGTTGTGTCC
>CM072517.1:70211236-70311236 GCA_036898135.1 Oncomelania hupensis
GTTGGAGGTGAATCATCATCCTTATTATCATTACCAATGACTTCACTTAGCGTTATTGTCATCATCGTCGATAACAGCACTTAAACTTCCTCGAATCTTCAAAAGCCAAGCGTGCAATATCGGACATCGACCGAACTAGCCAAATTATAGTATTTTGAACAGGGTAAATTTGAAGCGTAAAATACTCACTTGCATACTCAGCATAACAGTCTGAAAAAAAAAAGAATAATAATTATCTAAATGTCAATTACCATCATCATCATCATCATCATCATCATCATCATCATCATCATCATCATCATCATCATCATCATCATCATCATCATCATCATCAGCATCAGCATCATCATCATCGTCGTCGTCGTCATAAACGAGGTCATCTAGTGTTATTATCATCATCGTCAACAACAGGAAAAATAATTACTGTACATAGCAAATATATTTTTGTTAAAAGTCCTGTTATTATCATCACCACTAGCATCACCATAAGAAATAGCAGCATCAATATTATGATATTGGGTAACCTGCGAGCCTCAGAGGCCTGAACTCTGCGTAACCGTCAATTTAAAATCCCTTAAGTCCTGGTTCATTACAGGTTGTTTTTTTTTTTACACTTGAGACAGCATCTGTCTTATTCCATGTCCTTAACAATACTCCCACCCACCCACCCCTCTCTTTCTCTCTCCCTCTCTCTCGCTCTCTTTCTCTCTTCCTCTCTCTCCTTCTCTCTCTTCCTCTCTCTCTCCCCCCTCTCTCTCTCTCGCATGAAATGTGCCGAGAGCCAATTGATTTAAACGTATCGTATTCTTGATTGCGAGTCTGATTCTGACAAGAATTGTGATATAGCTAATTAAAATATCAACAGATAATTCCCTAAATTTTTGGTCGTTGGAAAGGAAGGCGTTTGGGAGCTTCCTTTTCTGTGGGCCCGCTTGACGAGGGCAGTGCGTAGTGGGCTCAGCCCTTCTCCATTGCTACTTTACCTTCCCCGGTTCTAAACATTCACCAGGCACCCATTCACAGCTCGGTGTACTGGAGCCTGTTGTTCGCGTGTTTCACTTTTTGTGTGTCGTTTGGTGGTTGCCTTGTTCAGGATATTTTTTTTTCTTTTTATCTTTTTTTTAGGTCAGCGCTTTGCATTTGCCCCCTTGCAAGTTCTAATGAAGACAATTAAAGAGGTCTGTCGTATTGTGCCCTGTTAGCAGTGTTCTTTTGCACGTGTCAAGAGAGATAAACACTTGCACTTCTCATTTACCGGCCCTTGTCAAGTAGTGGTTTCAGTGCTTCATTAAATGGCTTTTTCCCAGTGCATGTTAAGTAGTTATTTCAGTGCTTCGTTTCGTAGTTTCTTTCTGTGATAGGTAGAAAATTAATTGAGTGGCTATTTCTGTACTAGTTCAGCAGCCTGTCATCGTTTTCCACTGACCGTGTGACGCGCGTCGCGTCATGTATATAATGACCAGTTCTTGAGGCGTAACTATGCCTTTCAGTTTTATTAGAACGGGCAGTTGTGATCTCCATTCTTCAAATCCGCTCCTAATACGAAGAGGAGGAAGAGGAAATTCAAATGAACTAGAGGAGGGGGTGGAAGATGACGAGGAGGAGGAGAAGGAGGAGGAGGAGGAGAAGAAGAAGAAGAAGAAGAAGAAGAAGAAGAAGAAGATTACATTACATTACATTACATGATTATTGCTTTAGGTCCAGCGGACTCTTCCGAGCCAAATCAGGACCGGACAACCCCTGATCCGCATAAAAGATCTGCTGAAACAACCCCAGTGGTAAAACTGAAAGCTCTCCACCAGCCAGTCACTTTACAATAAAGACATCCCACGCAGGGGACGCTGAGGCTGTACTCTAATTTATCGAACCCCCGTTTACAAAAACAAAAATACAATACAAACATCATTATAAATTATCAACAAAACACATAAATATAAAATGCCTAAATTGCTAAATAAAGAAGAAGAAGAAGAAGAAGAAGAAGAAGAAGAAGAAGAAGAAGAAGAAGAAGAAGAAGAAGAAGAAGAAGAATCAAATATAGAGGGAGAAGAAGAAGAGGAAGGGAAGGTGATGGAAAAAGAGAAAAAGAAAGAAAGAAAGAAAGAAAGAAAGAAAGAAAGAAAGAAAGAAGAAGAAGAAGAAGAAGAAGAAGAAGAAGAAGAAGCTTCTTTGACATATAACAGTGGGTAGGTCAAAATACAACTGTGAAAAACACTAACCCTATCCACTGCAGAGCCCTAAAATGTCAAAGCCGTTTGATCTACTTTTAGGGTATACTTATACGATAATGTGTTCCAGCCTCTTGCATGGATGAACGGCATAGCAACAAACCATGAACCAGCCTCTAAGGCGTCTCTTTCTGTATAAAATCGTTCTGGCATCACTGCATGCACAGGTCAGGGAGACGCAAAAACACGCAGCATCCCACACCAGCACACAAGCAGAAAGAAACGACAAGAAAGAAAAGGGATCTTTCGGAAACGAGTGTTTTCGTTGTGAATGTGATTCCGCACTACTTTCTGTCCTTGCCGTCAGCAGATTATGCTGTCACTAGTAAGCAAAGGTGAAAGTTCACGAAATGAGAAAGTAGTGCGGAATCGCTTTCACAACGAAAATCACTCGCTTCCGAAAGATCCCTAAACTAGTAGGCTTCTTTTGAATTTCCTCACTTCGTGGTGAATTCTTTTTCCGTGGTGGCAGCGAGCGGCTTCTTGAGCCATGCAATGGCCTTAGTAGACGAACTTGACCTACTTCCAGTATCTCGTTTTAAACTACGTTCTAAGTCTCAAAACGAGTGTAGATCCCCAATTTCACATTCAAAATGGTTGAGTGAGGTCCCTTACACATAATCACATCATTGTGAATGTCATACAAGCGATGTAGGCCTAATAAACAAAATATACCCACGGTCCGTTTTGACGAATCACATGGAGGGAATTCGTGAACTGTCACCTGTGCAAACTAATGACTGCATAAACTGCTGACGTCACGGACAGAAAGTAGTGCGGAATCACTTTCACAACGAAAAGCATTCGCTGCCACAGATTCCTAATAACCAGTAAATCATCCGAAACAACAACAAAAAATGGTTATGTTACAAGTAAAATGTAGCTTCACTCCCGATGCTTCAAAATCTCTGTAATAACTGTCGAGTTGGTATCTCCGCAGTCCGTTTACAAACCAAACAGGGCAAAGTCATCGTTGTATGATTTCTGCAACTCAATTTAGCAAAAAGAGCATCAACAACTTCTTTCAAAATTCGAATTTCTCTACAAGCATATGTAGTGCATAAATCAGTTCGTTGAAGAAAACGTTAATAGGTCTTTCAACAATGCCGTAATCCATGACCAATTAAAGCGAAGCTCGACGCAGGAAATGTACCTGAAGCCACGTTATAATGTTCTACAAAGTTAGAAGACTTGAATACTGGATGCGAGACTGATCTCGAACCTTCCTTCGGCGGTAAACAAACAATTCTAGAGATATCTCAATATTTTTAAATAAAATACTAACCGCTGCCATTCCATCACACGGGCTTTAAAGATCCTGAGACTCATGTCCTAGAAGGGTGAGTACCGGCTACACAAATACACGCAGGAAGCTCTATAAAGTCCCTTCTTATCCATTCCCGGTCGCCCAAGATTGCGCTCAGTTGTCTGGGCGTCATGCGCCCACAAATCTGCAAGTGGGCGCCTCAAGTGGCTAGGGAGATCGGATATCGGCCAACGCCTTGAGCAGCTCTTGAACTGGAAAAGCGCTATATAAGAACGATAAAAATAAAATAAAAAGAAAGAAAACAAGTGAACACGAGGCTAAGCTTTTCCAGCATCCACGTAGAAAGCCAAGTCAACACGTGCTAACAACGCACCCTTCATGCGCTAAACAGAATGATCGTAATAATCTTGCGGGTTTCAAACGCAACAGAATGATCGTAATAATCTTGTAGGTTTCAAACGCAACAGAATGATCAGTATAATCTTGTAGGTTTCAAACGCAACAGAATGATCAGTATAATCTTGTAAGTTTCAACGCAACAGAATGATAATAATAATCTTGTACGTTTCAAATGCTAAACAGAATTATCGTAATAATCTTGTACATTTCAAAAGCAACAGAATGATCGTAATAATCTTGTACATTTAAAACGCAACAGAATAATCGTAATAATCTTTTAGGTTTCAAACGCAACAGAATGGTCGTAATAATCTTGCAGGTTTCAAACGCAACAGAAAGATCATAATAATCTTGTACATTTCAAACGCAACAGAATGATCATAATAATCTTGTACATTTCAAACGCAACAGAATGATCGTAATAATCTTGCAGGTTTCAAACGCAACAGAATGATCAGTATAATCTTGTAAGTTTCAACGCAACAGAATGATAATAATAATCTTGTACGTTTCAAATGCTAAACAGAATTATCGTAATAATCTTGTAGGCTTCAAACGCAACAGAATGATCGCGATAATCTTGTAGGTTTCAAACGCAACAGAATGATCGTAATAATCTTGCAGGTTTCAAACGCAACAGAATGTTCGTAATAATCTTGCAGGCTTCAAACGCAACAGAATGATCGTAATAATCTTGCAGGCTTCAAACGCAACAGAATGATCGTAATAATCTTGCAGGTTTCAAACGCAACAGAATGATCGTAATAATTTTGTACCTTTCTTACGCAACAGAATGATGTAATAATGTTGTATATTTCAAACGCAACAGAATGATCGTAAAAATCTTGTAGGTTTTAAACGCAACAGAATGATAGCGATAATCTTGTAGGTTTCAAACGCAACAGAATGATCGCCATAATCTTGTAGGTTTCAAACGCAACAGAATGATCGCGATAATCTTGTAGGTTTTAAACGCAACAGAATGATCGTAATAAACTTGTATATTTTAAACGCAACAGAATGATCGTAAAAATCTTGCAGGTTTCAAACGCAACAGAATGATCATAAAAATCTTGCAGGTTTCAAACGCAACAGAATGATCGAATAATCTTGCAGGTTTCAAACGCAACAAAATGCGTCCTTTAAACACACCCACTTTGACGCCTGCCTTTACACAGATCCGTTTAGCATTCACAGTGAGTGTTGTCCCACTTGAAAAAAGCTTACAACAACAGCAACAACAACAAAAAAATACACCACTCTTTCGAAAGATTAGTTATTTTTTACATCACCAAATTCCGTAGTTCTTGTCCCTATTAATAGCAACAGTTATCCAACATTGTGGAGCTAAAAATAGCATCCACCAAATGCCGCTAACAGACAGAACCCGTTTTAAAAAATTGCTCGTTAGTTTTTTTTTTCGTTTGATAAAATAGACTGTAGCTTACCCCGGACACCAAAGACGTACTCTTCAAGACATGTGGATCACTCAGAAATTGGGTAAAATGTCAAACGGCTATGGTATCGATATAATAATAATAATAATAATAATAATAATAACGGAATTTTTATATAGCGGATACTCCAGCCTATGACCAGACTCACCACGCTTTACATAGTCATTACATATAAGTACATGCACTCGATAAAACATCGCTTTCGCTACAATACACCAAAAGACAGAACAGTAAGGGTACAAATTATTTACACTTATGTACACAAATTACAATTTACAACTATGTACACAAATGACAGAAAAGACAAATAGAATAGCAAAAACATATTCACAGCTATTTATAGGCCCGGTTAGGCCCAGGAGGAAAAACAGTATAAATATGTACAGCCGTGTATACACTTACGGATCAGACAGAGACAAAGAGGAGAGAATGGCAGCGGGATACAGATCATTCTGAATAGTGAAGTTTGAAGAGGTGGGTTTTGAGGGCCTTTTTGAATGCTTGTGTTGATTGTATGTTGCGGATATGGGAGGGAAGGGAGTTCCACTGCTTAGGTGCGGAGTAAGCGAATGCACGTTGGCCGTATGTCTTAGTGCGGGTGACGGGAACCTTGAGTTAAAACAAGGGAAACCACTCCCTGTAAGAAACTGAAATGGAAAATTCTAACTGTAGGGGTTTGTTTTAGCAACAAAAGGCCACTTTATCATTGTGTAAAGTCATAACAATGCCAATTTTGTGGTAAACCCGCATTTTGGCCACAGTAAACCAAGTCTTCCTACTGGGGGCCCTTTAAGAAGTTCTCCGCGGCGATATTCTGACTTCTAAAAGCAACTCCGGACAGGAGGCTGGCTTAGCTCCGAGGATAACTTGTATTGGTAAGGTTTGCGGACTGTGATTTATCGGAGTGAAGGTCAGAGGTGAAATCTATGGATGCCGGCAAGTGGAACTGATTTACCGTCATGCTGCTGAGACTGCCTTCCACCGCACTGAAACCACGCCGCTTGGCCACTGTTTGTAATGGCGACGACGACGACGATGATGATGTTGATCATAAGGAGGAGGAGGAGGAAGATGTTGTTACTGTTACTATTACTATTGTTGTTGTTGCTCTTCTTCTTCTTCTTCTTCTTCTTCTTCTTCTTCTGTCTCTGTCTGTCTGTCTCTCTCTCTCTCTCTCTCTCTCTCTCTCTCTCTCTCTCTCTCTCTCTCTCTTCTTCTTCTTCGTCTCTCTCTCTCTCTCTCTCTCTCTCTCTCTCTCTCTCTCTCTCTCTCTCTCTCTCTCTCTCTCTCTCTCTCTCTCTCTCCCGCTCTCTCTCTCTCTCTCTCTCTCTCTCTCTCTCTCTCTCTCTCCCTCACTCCCTCTCTCTCTCTCTCTCTCTCTCTCTCTCTCTTAAAGCGGCAGATCGCACAGGCAGGAAAGAACCGCCTGGATCCGATGGCACTGATGTTTTGCAGTGGTTTCTTTGCCCTCATGGCTTAACCATGGTAATTGGCTGGTTGGGGTGGACAGACGATCACGTGTGATGAAAGGGATCCGTCCATGACTGGACCGATGGCCGACAGAAAAAGGGATTGAATTTCGTTTTTACGGGTGAGTGGGGACGTGAGAATGGGAGTGGTGGCGAAGGTGGGGAAGCTGAGAGAGACAGACAGACAGACAGAGACAGGCAAACAGACAGAGACAGGGACTGACTTTCAAACAGGCCGACAGAGAGGGAGTGAGTAAGGAAAACATTAGTGTCAGGTGAAATAGATCCCGGTGCCAGCAGGAGTGAATGTGGCGAGAATGATGATGGCGAAAACAGAAATGGCCAAACAGTTGCAGAGACTTCAGAATTGTGTGCGAGCAGAAGTCAGAATATAGTTGGAACTCTAATGTGTACAACAATTGTGGGAATGTAGTTTAAGTAAAGTATTGTGTGACCTTCTTTAATATTTGATTTGTTTTTTTTTAATCTTTATTTGTAGAGTGAGATAGTTACAAGGAGCCGAACCAGCACCGCTCAATTGTAGAGACGCAATGTGCTGCATGGGGATAATGAAGACCCCATCGTGCCTTGGCTTGCCCTGAAAGTGGAAGGGACGAAGTAAAGGGAGGATTTGTTCATAACATCCTGGTTCACCTCAATCACAGAAAACGAGCTTTAGATGGAAAGAAAGACGTAGAGAGTGAGGGGAAGAAAAAGAAAGAAAGAAAGAGAAGACAAGAGAAGAGAAAACAAGACTCGAAAAGAGAAGAGAGGAGAAGAGAAGAGAAAAGAAGAATACAAAAGAAAGAAAAGAAAAGAAAGGAAAAGATCGAAAGAAAGAAATTGGAAAACACGCTATCAACAATAATGGACCCTTCACAAGGTATAATCGGAAATAAATAAATAAATAAATAAATAAATAAATAAATAAAGGCTTGAATAAATTATATCTAGGTGTACTTGCCATACTAAGTGTAGCAAAAATAATCTCAGACATAAGTTCTGGGGGCTAAATCAGTGCACCTTTTTTATCCCTCCATCCTGTGACGGTGGGTCTGTTGTTGCTGGGCTCTGCACAATGGAATGCTATTACCCACTCGTCTTCCGTCTGCGGGGATCGGCTAGTGTAATGACCCTATGACTAATCTTAATACATTTATATGTTTAACCTGGTCTGTGTGCGGATAGGGTTATAGAGATAGGGAGAAAATGGTAAAGATTCATTGACGCACTAGCTCTCGCACGGCCGTGGAACATAGGTAGTCCAGCCACTTGTTAACAGTAAATACTACACATTTATTTCCTCTACTCTATGCATAATTCTCTAAACACTATACTAACTTAAATGTCCAAATTCACTTCGAGTAGTTCGCTCCTTGATGGGTCTATGCTGCTACTGTTCTTGATACTTGCAATTGTCTCATCATTGGGCTATTTGTTCTGGTTGGCCTAATGTTCGTTTTCAGGAGAGTGGACTACCGCACAGTCCTTCTAGATCAGTTTTAGTGCAATTCTTCTTGAGCACTTAGCAGAGTCGTTGAGGTGTGGTACTGGTGTCTCCTTCTCTGGTTTGTTGACTATTGGGCTATCGGAGCTCAGTGCTCGATGCTCCACTGCAGGCCGAATGTCAGGGTTGACTCTCAGTGGTCTATCTCCTGCATCGGACCAACAAGCCTGCTCGTCTGCAAAACATAAGACGAGTTTCTGCAACGCCTTGGGTGTGCAGAGCGTCTCACTGATGGCAGAACCAGCCCTCAGTGATCGCGTCCATTTATACAAACAAGGGACGAACATTCTCCTAAGTCCGTGGTCCACTGGGAATCTCCAACATAATTCCTATACATATACATACATCATGGCTAAACTAAACACATGGAGAAGTAATTAATCAGATGCACATTCTCCAGTACAGCTACTGGTCTGCAATAATACACATAGGAGAAACAACAGTTTGGATAGTAGGTGCTACCTCATGGTTTCCAAAAGCGGTCGCGGGTAAGCCACGTGGTCAAGCAAAGCTTTACCAACATTCACAATCATAAAACATGGCAAGACTTCACAAACATAATCCAATAATATTATCGATAAATCGCGATGAAACAAAAGATTGATCATTTACCTTTTTGACAATGTGAGGCTGTGGCTATACTGCGATGAATGAATTTCACCCGTCACCTGCGTAGTCTACTGCTAGAGAGAGCTTTCAGCGTGCGTCCTTCTCGGTTGAGATTGAGACAAAGAATGGCTACCTAGCCTTGTGGTCAGCCAAAGACCGCGAAATCTCGTGAGATACCTGTAGCGCCTCTAGCGGGGAGTTGTGGCTATACGTGAGCGGGATGAGGTCACTGCCAACCTGAGCCAGAGTTAGCTTACAAATGCTTAGACCAAACCTTTACTTCTGTCGTCTTCTAGGCATCGACTTTAATATAAGCCTACAATGTTACAGCAGGATGAACTATTAGAGGCTTGAAGCCTTAGTGCTGGATTCAACAAGCCTTCTGTGACACATCCTTTGTACTCCCCTCTCCCTTTCTCTCTCTCTCTCTCTCTTTCTCTCTCTCTCTCTCTCTCTCTCTCTCTCTCTCTCTCTCTCTCTCTGTGTCTTACCCAATGTCCTTGCAATAAGGATTTTATGACATAAATACTGTATGTATCCATAACTGACCGTCCCCCGTTTACAGCCTTTATTTCTAATGTTAATATTATACACTGAAATGTCAACTTGCAACATCGGTTGTGGGTGTGAGAGCGCGCCCGTGCGCGTGTGCGTGTGTGTGTTGTATGTATGTGTGTGTATGTGTATGTGTGAGTGCGCGCATGTGCTGCTACAGAGAAAAGAAGGAAGCAATTTAAGCCCAGTATGCCCCAATCATCCCTCATAATCATAATTTACCTCCCCTGTTATGCATATTTGATGGCGTGGCAGCTCGTTACAATGGAATGCGTGTTTGGAGATTTGTATCGTTCATGGCCCGACAACAGGACAAAGGCAAACCCATTTTATAATAACAAAACAATACAAAACTAACGAGTTCCTTTGTCTGCAAAAGAATACAACGATGTTAAACTTGCCAATAGTTTTTCGCAAGACAATATTAAAAGGCTGAGTTGCTTCCACAGGATTTGAAAATAACAGATTTTAGGAATTTGCCAAACACACATATAAGACTGAACTATTACCTCTGTTTAATACTCTGTTAATATTACATTAACGGTTTAATATCCCACCTTGTTGAAATTACTGGAGAAGGTGCTTTTATTTGAGCGTGCGTCAATGGTTTGTTAATTCAAATAAAATGTTTTGTACATTTTGTGTTTTGTAGGTGGATGTTTTTGTGGAGCCAGAAGAGACTTTGTTTATGCGTGCGTGTGTGCGTGAGGGTGTGTGTGTGTGTGTGTGTTTGTGTGGGTGTGGGTGTGTTTGCGTGTGTGTTTGGGTGTGTGTGTGTGTGTGTGTACGTGAGAGTGCGTACACATAAGCCTTGAAATGGGTGACTGACCTTGCCTTTTATGCAGAGAATGGGTTTGTGTATTAGCCACCCACTTTTTTCTAAGTGCGCGGGAGTGCTCTTTTAGTGCATGGGAGTGCAGTTGTAGTGCATGAGAGTGTTTTAAATACAAGGGAGTGCTCTATCGGGGACTGAGAAAATCCAGTCACTTTTCGGGAAAATTTTTAAGAAAGTTCGACCTAATCCGTCGCTTATAGGAGACGAATTAGGTCAACTTTTTGAGCCGGAAAGAGCCAATTTTGCATTAGATTCTTACATTTTTAGAAGAAATTTGCGTTCTTTCCGTCAAAAAAACACTTTCCGATTCCTACATTCTTAATAAAACCCAGTACATACTTGCGCGCGCGTGTGTGTGTGTGTGTGTGAGCGGGTGTGTGTGTAAGTGTGTTTGTGTGTGCAGATGTGAGAATAGAGTTGAACGTATAATGTATTTTTATGGTTGAAATGTAGTTTTAGTAGTGGTTTGTGATTTTATGTATTACTTTTATTTTTATTTGTTCAAGAACACGAAAACTTTCTTTATTTGCTGAGATGCGATGAGCTTGATGTATGAATTCTTCACTAAGAGTAATAACAAATGTATTGACTTGACTTGTATTGATTCACGCGCCGCCGTTCCTTGTATTTCTGATTGCCTTATGTTCTTCGTCTTATTCATTCGTTTGGTTATATCCTAGGTAACCATTTATCAGCCACAGTCTGGAAACACAAAAACAAATATCTATAGTGGTTTCCAAATCTCCATAAATACCAATTAATAATCGGAAGTCATTTCCATTTTTGTGTGTTCTGAGCCTGCGCAGTGGTGGTGGCTACAGTGATGTGTTTATATAAACAAGTGTCCGATGTCGTAAAATACTGCTGGCGCTACTAGACTGGGGCGGCGCCAACAGGAACAATGTTGTGCTCAGAGAATCTTTGGAAGAGGGAGACAGAAAAAGAGGTGGGAGGACAACATTCGAGAATGGACTGGCTTGACATTGAGCGAAGCCATGAGGGTTGCGGAGGACAGAGAAAGATGGAGTACGCTGGTTAAACGATCATCTGTGGTGCCCCAACGACCTTCGAGTTACGGGATAGGATAGGATAGTTTTAGGTAATGGTGTTAAAACACAAAATGCTGATGTTGCATTGTTTTTGTCATGAAAATCTGGCACAGTTCTTGTTGGAGGTGAACAGCCTGCAGTTAGCGAACGAGTAACATAAAGTTATGACTTACGTGAGAACAATAATTCTGCCAGCTCGCAACCTATCAATCCACACCCGAATACAGAAAATATCTTCTTCTTCTTCTTCTTCTTCTTCTTCTTCTTCTTCTTCTTCTTCTTCTTCTTATTATTATTATTATTGTTGTTGTTGTTGTTGTTATCATCGTTATTATTATTTATTCTGCTAGCTGGGATTTTAACTTTTTTTTATCCCCAGTGAAAATATGTCCATTATGCTTGCCAAAATCACTTCGATGTGAAGGATTCTAAAATAAATTATTCGTCACAATACATACATATAATCAGTTCACCCTAATAAAAACATTTTTTTAACAAGAAACTATGCTAACTTGTTCAAGACCCATTCTAAGTTAATATATACATTATGAATGAACACATGGACTACTAAATACTACGCAGAGGTTAAATGTATTTATGTAATACAAGTTTTTTTGTACATCACATTTTTTTGAATGCCTACTTATAAAATACATATTTGAAGTAAATGGGCATAACATAATTGATATTTTGACATTCATTATTTTGTGCAGTTAGCAAACTTTCAAAATTTTTTAAGTAGACGAAAAGTTATCAAAGAAAAAAATAACAGGTTTTAAGGCGGGAGGAAATTTAGATTAGCTTGGATAGTTTTATTTTGTTTTGTTTTACCGTACATAAGGGAATAAAGCAGCGACACACACACACACACACACACACGCGCGCGCGCGCGCACGTGCGCTCTCACACCGTGGGGAAATAAGGATGGAATTGTAAGGTGTGAAAAACATAACTGTCATTAAAACAAACATTAAAAAACATCACGAGGTAATGCATCATCCTACTGTTACAAGAGTTGTGAACATTATTGCCAAATCTCCTGTTGGTCGACTTTTATAATATGATTGCATTAAAAACAACATAATTATTGTGCTTTAAATGGTTAATGTTCAATGTAAAATAAATGTGTGAACAGTACATTACATTAAAAGATTGATTGGTTGGTTTTTGATTGATTGATTAATATACAGACGATAACAACATCTGGAGAGAAAATAACAACTCAGTGCCACAATGGCTCCACTATCCCCACTTCGTGATGTGCGATTTTCATTATCAACTGAATAAATTTAACCCACCAAAACTATTACTTTGTTATTACGCAGTCTCTAGAGCAATGAGTCCAATTACAGGCAATCCAGTTGAGGTTTTGTTGGCAGAGCTTGTCCAAAATTACACCCCCTGTCCATTGATGACCTTTAAAATGTCACATGATCAGCCGCCATGATGCCGGCCACGTCATTCAATGCCACGCACGGAAGGCGGTGACGTGGCGGGACGCAGACGCACGCGACATATGGGTCAAACCTAATAATAGTTGTCCTGCCCTCCGCACAATTCCCTCTCCCGTTCGTGATGTTTGTCATGTGTGTTTTACTGATAGTTATTTTTTATCACACCGTACGATTCCACCCTTTTTCCCTAACGGGTGTGTGTGTGTGTGTGTGTGTGTGTGTGTGTGTGTGTGTTTGTGTGTGTGTGTGTGTGCACTTGAATAAACGCACAAATGGGTAGCAGACCTTGTCTTTCTTAGTAAGAAATGGGTTTATTTGCTTGGAACCCACTTTTTTCCAGGACCCCACTTTTTCTAAGTGCGCGGGAGTGCTTATTTAGTGCATAGTTGTAGTGCACGAGAGTGTTTTAAGTACAAGGGAGTGCTCTATCCGGGACGGAGAAATTTTGAAGAACGTTCGACCTATTTTGTCGCCTATAGGAGACGACCTATGTCAACTTTTTAGACGGAAAGAGCCAATTTTGTATCAGATTCCTACATATTTAGAAGAAGTTTGCGTTCTTTCCGTCAAAAAAAAACACTTTCCGATTCCTACATTCTTAAATAAACCCAGTTCTGATATATTGCAAATATGTGTATGTGTGTGTTTGTGTGTGTGTGAGTGTGTGCGCGCTGCTTTATTGCTTTATGTACAAACAAAACAAAACTATAATGAGGTGCTACAGAAGACTTCAGGATATTTCCTATACTCAGCACATCACCAACAACGAAGTCCGACAGACCATCACACAAGCCATTGGACAACATGATGACATGCTCACAGTGGTGAAAAAACGGAAATTCCGATTGTATGGCCACGTCACCAGAGCATCAGGCCTTGCAAAAACCATCGTGCAAGGCACGGAGCAAAGAGGGAGAAGAAGAGAGAAACATAAAAAGAGGTGAGGGGACAACATTCGAGAATGGACTGGTTTGACACTGAACAAAGCCATGAGGGTTGCTGAGAACAGAGAAAGATGGAGCACGCTGGTTAAACGATCATCTGTGGTGTCCCAACGACCTTTGAGTTACGGGATAGGATAGGATAGGATAGGATTGCCGCGGCCCCATCATAGCTTTTCAATGGGCCAGCTTAATAAGGGCGGTGTCCATATGCTCTCCTTCGTTGCCTCGCCTTACCGCGGTCTTAAAAAAAGAGCCAGCTACCCATTCACAGCTGGGTATATTGAGGCTTGGTGTTTGCCTTCCAAGTATGGTCACCCATCCAAGTACTAACCGCGCTCGACAGTTGTTTAACATCAAATATCGTATGCTCACGTGACCTGCCGCCCACAATTAAAATACAATCTTTTCCTCCTCGAATGCAAGCGTAGAGTGGTGGTAGCAATTATAAACACTGAGAGATATAACTCTCTTATTCATTTTTCATACCTGTTCGTAGAATTGGTCCCTAATATTTTAGAAGTAGGAATAATTGGAACATGCGCGAAGCTGTCGGGTGGTTTTGTGTTCGTTTCTACTTTACGTGCTAAAACAGAACCTCAGTGAATATAGGATGTATTCAACCATATGACAACATACATTGCATAATCAAAATTGCCCTGATGTTGGTTATACAGTCACACACACACGCACACACACACAAACACACCACAATACATTTTAATAAAGGTGGATTGTACTGTTGTGCATACAGCGTAGTAGAGACTGGCCAAGTCCCTCTCTCACTAGTGATAGGCAAACGTAAGCTTCTCCCAGTCTCAGCTAAGCGGTATGTGCTATTCTGTAGTCCCAATTTTAAAGACAGACTCGGCAGCAGTGAACGACTGACTATCTTCCAAAAAATAAATAACAGGAAATAACACAGCAATGGAATCAAGGATAGGATAGGAACACAGCGAAAGAATCAAGGATAGGATAGGAACACAGCGATGGAAGCATGGAAGTGTGTGTCCAATGTATTGTTTAGATTTGGTGTGGCGCTAGTACAGGACGGAGGAGGAGGAGGAGGAAAGAAAGAAAGACAGAAAGAAGAAGAAGAAGAAGAAGAAGAAGAAGAAGAAGATTGTGATGATTATGATGATTATGATAATGATGATGATGAGTAGGAGGAGGAGGTGCAGAGAGATAGACATCAGCGAGAGCGAGAGCGAGAGAGAGAAAGAGAGAGAGAGAGAGAGAGAGAGAGAGAGAGAGAGAGAGATTCACCCTCGTTCCCGTTTCCTCAATAACACACACGCACACACACACCCTCACCCACACACACACCCTCACACACACACGAGCGCGCATACACCTACACACATAGGTGCGAGCGTAAACATTCACACATACGCACACATACCCGTCACATCGACCCACCCACTAGGAAAACCCACATCTAAGGTAAAAATGACTAAAAGCTGTGCATGCACATGACATGACAAACACTCATTGGGGAATAAAACCCTACAACCTACTCAAAAATCTCAGGTAAGCTTACACATACACATACACAGCCGAGCTCTTCATATACACCCACTTCATATACACCCACATCAAAAACACAAACATAGTCTATTCACACTTTTCTGCTATCCTACGCACCAACGGGAATCCCCTCAATGAAACATACTTCCGGTTTTTTTTCTCCGCGTGTTTTAGTGAGTTATTTCCAAATATTCAAGAATAATAACATGTGTCACTGGCCACCTGTATCGTACCCTCACATATTTTTATTTTTTTTTGCTGCAGTTTATTATCCCTTTCTATCGCCAGTGGCGCGCCTAAACCCTACCTACCTAACATTATTTGTGAATTTTTGAAAAATATTCGGAAAAACATAACGCCCAGAGGCTGGCTCGAACCCACACCTGTCAGGCGCCATTGGTTTCTGGCTTGTGAACAAGGCAAGTTAGTCCCGCCTTAGCCCACTTGGCCACAACGCTTGCCTAACATAGTCAGTTACTTCGTGTTTTGTGAAGGTTGCGACGGCGAAGCTATGGAAAACTACAAGAGTCTTCAGGTCTTGTTTCACTTTCTGTCGATGATCAACGCACCTCCGAAGTCGCCACAAATACAGGCCTCTACGATTGTTTTTTGCATCCTTTCACTGAGCATGTACTTCCTCCACCGTTTTTATACTTATCCCACTCGTTTTCTGGCTCTAACAATCGTCGTTTTCGGCAATTTGCCATATTTAAAAGTCACGCATCAAGCTTTGATAAAAGCAAAACAAGCTAGACCGGAACTTGGTTTCATGCTAACCTCGTTTTAATTTATAATGGCGATACCCACGAGTTTTTATGAGAGGTGCGGAAAGTTGTGAATACACACAAGCGCCAACAACCGGCTTATGCAGCAAGTCAAATGGCGCAGATCAGAGTGGGCCAGAACACTTTTTCTGACGCAAGACTGCGATGTATCGACGTGCTTCACGAGACAATTTAGCAAACAACAAACGCCCAAAACTGAAGACTGGGATGTACAGAACATAGCCAGAGACCCCAAAATAACTAATAATTGGCAGGCATGTACACAGATATATTACAGGTAAACGCGGGCACGCGTAGGGAAACACACCGCACAGATAGTTGTATCCGGATCTATACATTCCATCGTCGCATCTCTTAACGACCTTGAGTAGGCCGAAGAAAGCAGGGTAATACTGTCAATACTCATTCGGATGAGAGTATAAACCCGAGGTCTAATACACGCATACACTCCATCGCACGGACTTCAAAGATCCTGACGCTCATGTCCTAGATAGCTACGCAAATTCACCCAGCACGCACTAGTCCCTTCTCTCCATCCCGGGTCGCCCAAGATTGTGCTCAGTCGTCAAGGCGTCAGACTATGCGCCCAAAGGCTGCAAGTGGGCGCCTCGGGCGTCTTAGGTTGAGTCCTGTATCGGCCAGCGCCTTGAGTAGCTCTTGAGCTGGAAATGAATAATACTGTCGAAATATACCAAGGTAAACTAAATTACAGAATCTGAGTCAAGACAGTATCTGTTAAAATCTGACGACTCCAGATTTTTGGACCTAAAATTATGACCTACCACTATTCGGATAGGTCTAATTTATCTCATCTATGACTGACACCTGACGTAGACTAGGAATGCCTAGCAATTTGTACTAGACCTAGCTCAGCGTACCAGTATGTAGCAATTCAATACAATGACGAAGGGAAAGATTAGTAGGGACAAGAAGAATCCTCCCCAACGTCTGCGATAGCGACAACGCCCAACAGGCAAAAGGCGGGGGCAGCTAGCTTGATGCAGTCCAAAGAAAGCAGGCTAACTACAAACACCTGCCGTGGTCGACCTCACCGCCTGCCATTCCTTCTGGCTGTAGCGCTTTCAGTCAGCTCAGTACTCCGATGACCTTTGTGGTTTATCTCCCAGTCCTAACTGCACACTCTCGCTTGTTTTTACTAGTGATGTAAACACTGTTTATAATCAACAGCAGCAGCAACATCAGTAACATCATCATCAACATCATCATCATCAGCAGCAGCAGCAGCGGCAGCGGTAGCAGCAGCAGCAGCAAACAGCAGCAGCAGCTGAAGCGCTCTTCTTCTTCTCTTGAAGATAAATCTTCATTCGTTAGATTTCTTGATCTGTAACTACTCTTATTGTATGTATCAGTTTATAGTCCCCTCTCTTCCCGATAAGGATTTTCAGAGAGGAGACTCTTATTGTTCTTGTTCTTGTTCATGTTCTTGTTCTTGTTCATGTTCTTGTTCTTGCTCTTCTTTTTGTTCTTCTTGTTCTTGTTGTTGTTGTTGCTCTTCTTGTTCTTCTTCTTCTCCGGTCCTGATTTGGTTCCGAAGAGTCCGCTGGACCTAAAGCAACAATCAATCAATCAATCTTCTTCTTCTTCTTCTTCTTCTTCTTCTTCTTCTTCTTCTTCTTCTTCTTCTTCTTCTCCTTTTAGCTTCGTTATACCACTACAAATAATAAGAACATTGTAGCAGAACTCATCAGCACCATCATCAACAATAACGATGTCGACGACGACGACAGACATTAATGTGATTGTATTTGATTGTCCTTTTCTCTAAAGCAAACTGTTCTTTGATAGAACACACAATAGAGCAGGGCGCTATCCGCAGTCAATCGGAGACGCCAGCTTGTTGCGTGAAGCGTACAGTGAAACACCCAAGACCAATGACCAGCGCCCAGCAAGTCATCACCATAGGCCTGTTTATCGGAAACCTGTCCACTGAACGCTTGACACAACGACCGCGTTCTTTAGCGTACAATTCATGCCACACAAGAAGGATGGGAGGAGAGAGAGAGAGAGAGAGAGAGAGAGAGAGAGAGTTTCAACTTTGTCGAAGTGTGAACAATATCTTAGTATCACCTATCCTTTCCTATCCCATAACTCGGAGGTCGTAGGGGCACCACAGACCTGACGATCTGGTGACGTGGCCATAACATTGGAGTTTACGTTTGTTCACCACTGTGTGAGCAGGTCATCGTGTTGTCCAATGGCTTGTGTGATGGTCTGTCGGACTTCGTCGTTGGTGATGTGCTGGGTATAGGAAATGCCCAGAAGTCTTCTGTAGCACCTCATCTCCATGCTTTGTATTCTTCGTTGGAGATCTGCTGTGAGGGTCCATGTTCCGCAAGCATATAGGAAGATGGAGATTACAAGGGAGCGCAGCAGCCTTACCTTGGAATGTAGACTGATGGTCCTGTCTTTCCAAATTGGCTTCAACCTCGCCAGGGCAGCAGTTGTTTGTGCGATCCTGGAAAGGACTTCCTGTCGGGATCATCACTATCAACATTTATTTTGAACCCATGCTTTGGGAACAAGAGGCCAAAGCTCTACCCATTGAAACTGCGGTACCTCGTTGATTCTTTCTTTCTTTCTTTCTTTTTCTTCAGTTGCCGTGTTACTTTGGTCTTTAAGATGAGCGATGCACTGACTGCGATAGAACATGCACCAGTAAAGGGAAGCCAACCTGTCGCATCGTGACACTCTTATCTCCCTTCCATCTGCAAAATGGCGAGCTGAAAGAAAGATTGGGCTCGTTGAGTTAGGAATAAGATACTGTAGGGGCTAGGAGGAGATGGGGGAGAGGAGGAGGGAATTGGAGAGCGGTGTGGATGAGATATTGGGTGATGAGGGGTTAGGGATTTAGGTGTGTGAGCGTTAAGTTCAGCATTAATTTGATTTTCATGTAACGGTTACTCATGCGATGGTGATTATAGACACCTGCACGTATAGAGGGCAGGGCACCTTGTGCCACAAAATGAACTTATTTTCTCGTTCACTCATTTTTCAACAGAAATCATCCCGAGAAGCGCCAACTGAAAGAATAATAATCCAGCTACAAATCAAAATACCATTGCAAGGCATATTTATTACAGAAGTAAAAAAGTAGGTTAAAGTGATCTACCCTTCCCCATCCCGGGGGTAGCTCGTATCATCCCATGGGGCACGTTGTGCCATTACTAAATAAAGAAGAACAATTGTGCAGAATATCGTGGTGATGGGAGAAACCAGCTCATTGCATGAAAGTGCATATGTTAAATACATCAATGATAACTTATACGGCTATTTTTGTACATTCTTGTTTTGATCACTCAGTTTCCATCCTCCTCCTCCTCCTCCTCCTCCTCCTCCTCATCATCATCATCATACGCCCCCATAAATTGTATCCCCACTTTCTGGAAAGTGAGTGCTTTAAATTCCCAATGTCGCTGTCTGTCTCCTTTGTTCTTTATCATTCCTACTCTGTTCTATCAATCTACTATACTATCTTCTTCTTCGCTAGACCAGTCACCTACCTTTTTTCTTGAAAACTCTCCCAAAACCCCTTATTTGTGTATGAGGTCTGTTTGGTCAGCTTGGGGATATTGATTAGCTTTATATCTGCCAAATGGTCACTAGGGCTTTCTGTGGTATTATAATTTAGCAATATAGGCATTTTATATGTATGTGTTTCGTTAATTATTTTTGTGTGTGTGTTTTGTAAACGGGGGTTGGGTGAATTAGAGTAAAGCCTCGGCGTCCCCTGCATGGGGATGCCATTATTGTAAAGTGACCGGAGAGTAGACTGCCTTCAGCGTTACCGTTAGAATTGTTTCACCAGATCTTTTCTATGAATCAGGGGTGAGTCCTCTTTCAACCAAGTTATGGTCCTGATTGCGTGGTCCCGATTCGGTTCTTTGCAGTCCGCTGGACCCTATAAACAATGAATAGCTAACTAACTAACCATCATTATCAGCATGACCTCAAGGTAAAATAATGTTGGTTTTTTTTTAAATCACGTTGGAGACACACAAGTGTAAAAAGGTGAAAGTGCCGTAACCTTTCCGTCGTAGTGTTTGGGAGATCCCTTTTCTCTAAGCCAGCATGGTCACTCCTCCAAGTACTAACCCTTCCCCACGATGCTTAAACATGAAACATGGCTAGCCTGAGCTTAAACCACTGCATTACTACCCACTCCAACACCAAACCTGTTTAAAATCCATTCTCCAACAAGACTGCAGCAGTGGGGCGCATTAAATATTGACTAAGATTGGATTAGGAAATAAAACCACATATAATTTTGTTTTAAAGTCACGCTAACAGTGTGACGGTACCGCTAGCACGGTTACTGTGAGTGGCCACAGCCAGCACAAGAAGGACTAGAAAGCCTTCTGTTCTCTTCGTACATTTGATACAGAGAGTTTCTTCTCGTACCCACATCCCTGAGATGCGAGGTGTCGTCATGGTAACAAGAACATAGCCCTATTGCATATTTTGTTTGCAGGGCAATGCATGCGCTAACGTCGTTGGCTGTCAGCCAGCAGGGATCTTGGAGCCAGAAACAAGTTCCGAAAGTGTTATTTTTTTCTTTGACAGACACTATCTACGCCCAGATAGCAGAACGACGGGTTTTTAAATGAAGGCTAATTCACCCAAAAATTCCCCAAGCGCTCACTTCGTAATTTTAACTAGACGTGATAATCCAGTCAACTGATTAAAATGCATGGTATATCACGCGATTTTATAGCGGGTAAATTCCTTCCCTCAAGCCCTTACTTCCCAATGTAACTTGACGTGATAATCTATTCAACAGTTCCAAAATGTATTGTAACATTGACAACGTACAATAAAATAAAGGGACACACTGGCGAAGGATGGATAATCACTGAGAACTTTCCAAGCGCTCCTTTCGCAATTTAACTTTACGTGATTTTCCAGTCAACTCTTTCATCTTTATTGTATCCACGTGCCCAGAGAGGTTTAATGGAATAAAGCGCTTCGACTTGACTTTGTGCAAGTACATAGAAACAAAGAAGGAAAAAAAGGAAAATGGCGATGCAGGTGTGGCGTCGACAGCGGGGGTGATGGTATAGGTAGAGGTAGGTGTGTGTGTGTGTGTTTAGACCTGACAAAGGCAGGGATCAGTTTACTAGCGCGCCCTGCGCCATTGACGCATACAAATTAAAAATGACCCATCTACAATTCTTGCCAGGGGCCGAATGGCGCTTCGATTTTTGGTACCAGTGCGCCACCAAAATAACAGTGCACTGTATTGGAGGCGACAAACGTGCTTTTGCTAAGGCAAGTTCAGCGATTGGCTATGAGGGCCCGGATGTTGATCTTTCAGCCAATAAGAAGTGTTGTACGATTCTTCATCCAGCTAGCCAGCATTGTATTGACACACCATGTGCATTCATGTGACTGTGAGCGGACCTTCAGTGTCCAAAATCTAGCTCTAACTGCCCTCAGGAACAGATTAAGTCCGGACAAACTGTATCAATTAATGAGGGTGAAAATAGAAGGTGGTGAACTGAAGAATTTCAACTTCACAGCTGCTGTAGAGAGGTGGCGTGCTGAAAAGCGACGAGCTATGTTCTCTTCATTAAAGCACAGTAAACTGACCCTGTTCTGGTTAGTGTTTTTGTTGGTAAACATGCTTCACAAAACATGCACACTCACAATAATCTATTTTGTTTTAATTTCTGTAATAATATCTCCAGGTTATCTTTTACATGTACGTAAATTACTGCTGAAATCATGGCCCATTGAAATTTGATCTGAGGGGCCCAATGGCCCATAGCTTTTTTTGTGTCAGGCTGAACCCTGCAAAGGGGTGCAAAACCAGAAAGAAACGTGTAGGATAAGATTCAATAATGAATACTGGAAAATCAGGAGGCAAAGTCCCAAGTCCAAGGCTTTGGTCCAAAACGGGTTTTTACATTGAACGGTGATAAAGTGCGCTTTCGTTGCTGCAAACAACCACTAAAGTTTGAAGTTTCAACTTAGGTTCTGACAGGGTAGAGTAAGGTAGAGTAGGATAGGGTAGAGTAGGGTAGAGTAAGGTAGAGTAGGATAGGGTAGAGTAGGGTAGAGTAAGGTAGAGTAGGGTAGGGTAGATTAAGGTAGAGTAGGGTAGAGTAGGGTAGAGTAAGGTAGAGTAGGGTATGGTAGGGTAGGATAGGGTAGGGTAGGGTAGAGTAGAGTAGGGTAGGATAGGGTAGGGTAGGGTAGAGTAGAGTAGGGTAGGATAGGGTAGGGTAGAGTAAAGTAGGGTAGAGTAGGGTAGGGTAGGGTAGGATAGGGTAGGGTAGGGTAGTTAAAGTTGGTCCCTATCCTATCCTATCCTATCCTATTCTATTCTATCCTATCCTATCCTATCCTATCCCGTAACTCGGAGATCGTAGGGGCACCACAGATGATCGTTTAACCAGCGTACTCCAGCTTTCCCTGTCCTCAGCAACCCTGATTGTTTCGCTCGGCGTCAAACCAGTCCATTTTCGAATGTTGTCCTCCCACTTCTTTTTCGGTCTCCTTCTTCTACCTCCTTGCAGGATTTAATTAGGAAGAGTAAAACTGGTACCTTGAAGAAAGGTCGTGATGCGGTCAAACGGTTTGATGGAAGTAGATTACACATGGCCTTCGAAGAAAATTAGTTAGTTATTCATTGCTTAAAGGGTCCAGCGGACTGCAAAGAGCCGAATCAGGACCACAAAATCAAGACCACAACTTGGCTAAAAGAGAACTCACCCCTGATCCGCATAAAAGATCTGCCGAAACAACCCCAATGGTAACACTGAAGGCAATCCACCAGCCGGTCACTTTACAATAAAGGTACCCCACGCAGAGGACGCTGAGGCTATACTCTAATTTATCGACATCCCGTTTACATAAACAAAATAGAATACAAACATCATTATAAAATATCAACAAAACACATACATATAAAATGCCTACATTGCTAAATAATACCATTATAGGATGCCTTAGTGACCTCCTGGCAGGAAGCGTCCAATATTCCCAAGCTGATCCAACAGACCTCACAAACAAATGAGTAGTTTTGTCCCAAAAGAGTTTTCAATAAAAAAGGTAGGTGACTGGTCTAGCGAAGAAGATAGTATAATAGATTGATAGAACAGAGTAGGAATGAGAAAGAACAAATGAGAAAGACAGCAACAGTGGGAATTTAAAGCACTAAATTTCCAGAAAGTGGGGATACTATTTATACCACCACGGGGTACTTCGAAGAAATCTGAACTAGGAAATCTTCCCTGGGAAATCTGAGTGAATGATTCTTCCTTTTTTCTACACAAACAAAAACTTAAAACAGGATGGTAAGGCCAATCCAATATATTTCTGCACACTCAGCTAAGTAGCCGACAATATCCACATTTTCAAGTGTTCAGTTTCTCGGTGGGATCGTGAATTCGGCTTTATCCTAACGAAGCCAAAAGGAAAATAAGGAAGGATAGGTCACGACCTGAACTATCTGCAAGCAAAATTCGATCAAAATCCGATCAGCCAATTTTTAAGTACAGCGCAAAACATTTTTAGAAAAGGTGAAGCACAATGACCTTGACATTTGAGAAAGTACAACTATAAGAATTATGTAACACACTTAGCAGTGCCATCCGCAAAGTAAACATTATGTAACACTCTTAGCAGTGCTATCCGCAAAGTAAACATTATGTAACACTCTTAGCAGTGCTATCCGCAAAGTAAACATTATGTAACACTCTTAGCAGTGCTATCCGCAAAGTAAACATTATGTAACACTCTTAGCAGTGCCATCCGCAAAGTAAACATTATGTAACACTCTTAGCAGTGCCATCCGCAAAGTAAACATTATGTAACACTCTTAGCAGTGCTATCCGCAAAGTAAACATTATGTAACACTCTTAGCAGTGCTATCCGCAAAGTAAACATTATGTAACGCGCTTAGCAGTGCTATCCGCAAAGTAAACATTATGTAACACTCTTAGCAGTGCTATCCGCAAAGTAAACATTATGTAACGCGCTTAGCAGTGCTATCCGCAAAGTAAAACATTATGTAACACTCTTAGCAGTGCTATCCGCAAAGTAAACATTATGTAACACTCTTAGCAGTGCTATCCGCAAAGTAAACATTATGTAACACTCTTAGCAGTGCTATCCGCAAAGTAAGAATTATGAATTTCGACTCAGTTATTCTTAAAATAAGGCAACATGTGTGTTTTGAATTAAAAAAAACAAACCTGCAGTTTGGAGTGACGATCCGACTAACTGACCGACAACGGCACTGCTGCTGAATGATGGCCAATGATTTGAAGTATCTGTAAGCTTACACTAAAACTCAACTCCCGTTTTTACAATCTTGAGCAAAGCGTTTTAGCAACAAAATTACTTTCAGTGACCTTGACCTTTCAGGTAAAGCAGATAGGATGACACGAGAGGCAGGCTGCTAACTTAGATCACGTTTCTCTGAAGTTTGGTTAAAATCCGTTCAGTGGACCTAGAGATAAGGCTTGCGATGGACCAACCCAATGACCCAATGACCCATTTTTGGCTCGTCCTGGGACAACATAAAAATGCCAGTTGAGTGGAATTAATTAGCGAGATTTTGTATAATCATCCCTCACAATTCAAGGAATGTAATCTCTCTCTCTCTCTCTCTCTCTCTCTCTCTCTCTCTCTCTCTCTCTCGCTCGCTCTCTAGGAATCACCCAAATGTCTTCAAATTATATCAGCTAATGAACTCGAAATCAAAAAGCACACTGATAAATTTAAGTCGTCTTACAAAGACATCCCATGCAAGGGACGCTGAGACTATACTCTAATTTATCGAACCCCCGTTTACAAAAACAAAATAGAATATAAACGTCATTATAAAATATCAACAACACATATACATAGAAAATGCCTACATTGCCAAATAATAACATCACATCACCATTTGGCAGAAAGCGTCCAATATTCCCAAATTGATCCAACAGACCTCACACAGTTTTGTCCCGGAAGAGTTTTAAAAAAAAAAAGGTAGGTGACTGGCCTACCGAAGAAGAAGATAGTATAGTAGATTGATAGAACAGAGTAGGAATGAGAAAGAACAAATGAGAAAGACAGCGACAGTGGGAATTTAAAGCACTAAATTTCCAGAAAGTGGGGATACTATTTATACTGAAACCCCCGGCACCCCCAATGGGGGAATGAAGGAGGGGGGAAAGAGGGGATAAAGAAGAAGAAGAAGAAGAAGAAGAAGAAGAAGAAGAAGAAGAAGAAGACGTTGGAAGAAGAAGAATACGTTGGAAGAAGAAGGAGAAGAATAAGTTGGAAAAAGAAGAAGAAGAAGAAGTAGTAGAAGAAGAAGAAGAAGAAGAAGAAGAAGAAGAAGAAGAAGAAGAAGAAGAAGAAGAAGAAGAAGAAGAAGAACAACAACAACAACAACAACTAGCTATCGCTCGGGAATTAACAACAACAATAACCACAGCCACTTCTTCTTCTTCCTTCTTCTTCGTCCTTTCCACTGCTACTAACTTTACCTCTTCGGATGAGGAGACAGAGGAATAAAATGTCCCCATGATAAATATAATAGTGATATCCCAGATTGTTAACGGAGGAAGGAAAGACAGCCAGTAACCCAGTCGTAGAACCCAGGTCCCACACTGCGTCGCTGAGACCAGTCGAGGCTTGCGTTCCCCTCTCAGGGACTCGCCTAGTCTCAGCTACGCTGTGTCCCTAGGCCTGTCATCGAGTTCACAGTACGCTTTTCATATCGTAGTCTATCTTCCCAGCTGCTACGCTGTGTCCCTAGGCCTGTCGTCGAGTTCACAGTACGCTTTTCATACCGTAGTCTATCTTCACAGCTGCTACGCTGTGTTCCTAGGCCTGTCGTCGAGTTCACAGTAAGCTTTTCATACCGTAGTCTATCTTCACAGCTGCTACGCTGTGTCCCTAGGCCTGTCATCGAGTTTACAGTAAGCTTTTCATTCCGTAGTCTATCTTCACAGCTGCTACGCTGTGTCCCTAGGCCTGTCGTCGAGTTCACAGTAAGCTTTTCATTCCGTAGTCTATCTTCACAGCTGCTACGCTGTGTTCCTAGGCCTGTCGTCGAGTTCACAGTAAGCTTTTCATATCGTAGTCTATCTTCACAGCTGCTACGCTGTGTTCCTAGTCCTGTCGTCGAGTTCACAGTAAGCTTTTCATACCGTAGTCTATCTTCACAGCTGCTACGCTGTGTCCCTAGGCCTGTCATCGAGTTCACAGTAAGCTTTTCATATCGTAGTCTATCTTCACAGCTGCTACGCTGTGTCCCTAGGCCTGTCGTCGAGTTCACAGTAAGCTTTTCATACCGTAGTCTATCTTCACAGCTGCTACGCTGTGTCCCTAGGCCTGTCATCGAGTTCACAGTACGCTTTTCATACCGTAGTCTATCTTAACAGCTGCTACGCTGTGTCCCTAGGCCTGTCATCGAGTTCACAGTAAGCTTTTCATACCGTAGTCTATCTTCACAGCTGCTACGCTGTGTCCCTAGTCCTGTCGTCGAGTTCACAGTACGCTTTTCATACCGTAGTCTATCTTAACAGCTGCTACGCTGTGTCCCTAGGCCTGTCATCGAGTTCACAGTACGCTTTTCATACCGTAGTCTATCTTCACAGCTGCTACGCTGTGTCCCTAGGCCTGTCATCGAGTTCACAGTAAGCTTTTCATACCGTAGTCTATATTCACAGCTGCTACGCTGTGTCCCTAGGCCTGTCATCGAGTTTACAGTAAGCTTTTCATACCGTAGTCTATCTTCACAGCTGCTACGCTGTGTTCCTAGGCCTGTCATCGAGTTCACAGTACGCTTTTCATATCGTAGTCTATCTTAACAGCTGCTACGCTGTGTCCCTAGGCCTGTCATCGAGTTCACAGTAAGCTTTTCATACCGTAGTCTATCTTCACAGCTGCTACGCTGTGTCCCTAGGCCTGTCATCGAGTTTACAGTAAGCTTTTCATACCGTAGTCTATCTTCACAGCTGCTACGCTGTGTCCCTAGGCCTGTCATCGAGTTCACAGTAAGCTTTTCATACCGTAGTCTATATTCACAGCTGCTACGCTGTGTCCCTAGGCCTGTCATCGAGTTCACAGTAAGCTTTTCATACCGTAGTCTATATTCACAGCTGCTACGCTGTGTCCCTAGGCCTGTCGTCGAGTTTACAGTAAGCTTTTCATACCGTAGTCTATATTCACAGCTGCTACGCTGTGTCCCTAGGCCTGTCGTCGAGTTCACAGTAAGCTTTTCATACCGTAGACTATCTTCACAGCTGCACGCGGGACCCGGCTATCTCTGACCCCGTTTTCATAACCTATATTGTTGTTTTTCATCCCAGCGTGGCAGGGAGCCTGACAATGATGGGATGCTACCCGTCAAAGGTCTGCTGCAATGAATGCTCCCTGCAGACCTCCAACAATAAGTACTCCCCGATACCGCATTTCTCTCGTGCTGGCGCGTGCGAGAACTCGCTAACCGAAAGTTTCGTTGTGGCACCTCTTGCTTCATCATCATCTACTTCTTTTTTTTTCTTTTATGCTGGGCCTACATATTACAGTCATCCCCCGTGGGGGTGCCGGAGGTTTCTGTATAAATAGTATCCCCATGTTTCTGAAAATGTATTGCTTTAAATTCCCACTGTCGCTGTCTTTCTCATGTGTTCTTTCTCATTCCTATTCTGTTCTATCAATCTACTATACTATCTTCTTCGCACCCCCGTTGGGGTGCCGGGGGTTTCAGTATAAATAGTATCACCACTTTCTGGAAATTTAGTGCTTTACATTCCCACTGTCGCTGTCTTCCTCATTTACTCTTTCCCATTCCTGCTCTGTCCTGTCACTCTGCTATACTATCTTCTTCTTCGCTAGATCAATGACCTACCTTTTTTCTTGAAAACTTCCTGGACAAGACTCCTTGTTTGTGTATGAGGTCTGTTGGATCAGCTTGGGAGTGTTGGACGCTTTCTGCCGGGTGGTCACTAGGGCATCCTATGATGTTAATATTTTGCAATATAGGCATTTTATATGTATATGTTTTGTTGATAATTTATAATGATATTTGTATTCTATTTTGTTTTTGTAACCCGGGATTCGAGTAGTTGGGGTAAAGCCTCTGCCGTCCCCTGCGTGGGATGTCTTTATTGTAAAGTGACTGGCCGGTGGAGGGCGTTCAATTTTCCCACTAGGGTTGTTTCAGCAGATCTTTTATGCGGATCGGGGGTTGTCCGGTCCTGATTTGGCTCGGAAGAGTCCGCTGGACCTAAAGCAACAATCAATCAATCAATCAATATCTTCTTCGCTAGACCTGTCACCTACATTTTTGCTTGAAAACTCTTCCGGGACAAAATTCCACCTGTTGTCTGTTGGATCAGCTTGGGAATATTGGACGCCTTCTGCCAAATGATCACTGAAGCTTCCTGTCACATGGGGTTTATGGGCTCTGCACAATGGAATTATGGACCCTCACGTTTATTCGGTGGGAACTGCTAGTAAGTCACCCTATGAATTACTTTAATAAATTTATTTGTTTAGCTCGTTCTGTGTTAAGGTTGGGGTACAGAAATAGATAGAAAAATGGTAAAAGAATACTGTCACACTAGCTTTCACACGGCTATGAATCATATGTAGTCCAGCCACTTGATAACAGTTAAAATCACACATTTATTTCTTCTACTCTATACAAGATTCTCTAAGTACTAATCTACTTTAAAACGTCTCTTTCAATGCAAATAGTTCGATCGCTGATAGTCTAGGCAGCTGTTATATCTTCCTCGGGCACTTGCTATAATATTTCATGTAGATTTGGACTACTGTGGTCCGTTTTACAGTTTCTGAAGAGTTGGACTACTGTGGTCCTGTTATGATCAGTTTAAGTGCACTTCTGGGGGTACACTTAACTTTCTTATGGTGCGGTCGAAGTCCTTCTGTGAGGTAGCTTCTGGTACACCTTTGTCGTTGTGTAGTTGGGTTCCCTTGCCACGCTGTGGGGTCTTGTAGGGGGTTTTTCAAGGTAGCTCTTTCCGGCTTGTGCGGCAGAGTCTCCTCAACCAACTGGTCGTTTCTGTGGAGTGGGGATAGCTCGGGATAGCTCGCCTGCTCGTCTGTAATATAAGAGACGAAATTCTGCACAACCCTGAATAATCGGTTTGTGCAGAGCGTCTCACTGAAAGCCAAAGTAGCCCTCAGTGATAGCTCCACATCTCTATACATAAGCGACGAACATTCTGCTACTTCCGGGTTCCACTGGAATCTCAACTCTAAATTCCTATACATACATAAATATAAATCATGGCTAATTATACACATACAGAATTAATAATAATATAAACATTCAGTGGTACAGCCACTGGTCTGCAAACATACATATAAGTTAAACAACAGTGGTTCCGTACGGGATACAACATGGCGGCGCAACCGGTCGTGTTTCGCCTCGTGCTCGGCTCTTCCACGTGGTCCCGCAAATTCGGATTAACAATTCACATTTATGCATAGCAAATTCCACAAACATAATTTCAACAATAATACAAATATATCACGATGAAACAGAAGGGTGTTCATTTACCTGTTTGACAAGTTCAGGCCCGTGATGGCTTGATAGAATTCTAAGATTCTAAGTCCTGCTTCCTGGTCTAAGAGTGAAGAGACTTCTCTAGCTGTGGAGATGTTGACTCTACCTCGTCTCACACACGACTGATTCAAACTGTGTTAAGATCTGACACAGTCAAAACTGCTCTACCCACTGAGCCTGCTCTGATTGGTTAAAACGGTCCGATTCAAAGCTCAAGTGCTGACTCACTGCGATGTGGGTGGCTCGCTGTGTGTGGTCTGCTGTGTAATTTAATTGCTGCTGTGTAATATACTGACTCTCTCTAATGTTACAAGTACTACACATGACTAAATAGTCACTGGGCAGAGTTAAAACTAGCCAATTCATGACAGGCTCCCTCAACTGAAAAAAGGCGATGACTACTGGATTCGACCTTTTTCTACTACAGAGCCTAGTTTAACACTGCACTATCCTAGGGTCCTATTTACAAACTAATTAAGTTGCTCTACCTGAGCTGCAATGCTGTGCCAGGTAGCTATGGACACTAGTGACAGGGTTTTTATTGGGCGGGGACGAATTCTGGTGCTGTGGCCCTTAGTTGTGTTGGGTGGGCGACAGCTGCTGTGTCCTCCACGAGATGGCGACTGAGGTAGTCGGCTCCGTGGTTCTCTTTGCCGGGGATGTACTCGATCTGGAATGAGTATGCCTGAAGGGTGAGTGCCCATCGCATCAGGCGAGAGTTCAAAGACTTGGAGGCTGCCAGGAACGATAGTGGTTGATGGTCCACCTGAACTGTGAAGTGGGTCCCATACAGGTAGAGTTGAAACTTCTGTATGGCCCAGACTAGTCCAAGACATTCTTTCTCCGACGTGGCGTAGTGGGTCTCGGCGGATCTCAATTTTCTGCTGGCGTAGGCGACAGGGAATAACGTCTCTGCATTCTTGGGGTCGCGCTGTAGCAGTACTGCTCCGAGGCCTAAGTCGCTTGCGTCGGTGCGAAGAACGAATGGCTGAGTCAAATCGGGTAGGTGGAGTACTGGCGCCGATGTCATTCTGTCCTTGAGTGTTTGGAATGCTGTCTCGCATTCGGCTGTCCATACGACTTTGTCCGGGGCGATTTTCCGGGTTCCATTTGTCAGTAGCACGGCGATGCTGTTGTAGTTGCGGATGAACTTCTTCCGCGATGGCGATGGCCATCCATGTGTGTGTGCCGGGGGTCGCTGGTCGGTCCGTGTATTTCTTGAGGCGATCGATGTGGTGGTATCGGGCTCTCCCGTTCACCTCTACTTGGTAGACTGTCTTGGATTTCTTGGCAGTCACCCGGTACGGTCCTCTCCAAGCGATGTCCAGCTTGTTGGTTCCACTTGGAAGTAAGAGTAGCACTTGATCGCCGACTTGCAGTTCTCTGTCCTTCGCGTGGCGGTTGTAGTACTTCGCCTGACGGGCTCTTGCCTTCTTCAGTGCTTCACCAGCTTTCTTCCACGTTGCTTTGAGGGTTTCCTGCAGGTCTGCGACGTACTTGGTGGCACCTCTTGGTGTGTCGTCTATCTTGGCCTCCGTCCAACTTCTGCGTAGGGCTTCTAGCGGTCCTGCTAGAGGTCTGCCGAATAGCAATGTTGACGGGGTGTAGCCTGTGGCTGCATGGGGCGTTTCTCGGTATGCGAACAGTGCCGCATTCACGTAGGTGTCCCACGCTTCTGGATTGTCGTCGGCGACTTTCCTGAGGATGGTGAGAAGGGTTCCATTCAGTCTTTCTACTTGTCCGTTGCTGGCGGGGTGGTATGGTGGTGTGCGAATGTGATGAACTTGTATCAACTCGAACACGTCTTGCATCAGGCGGCCGGTGAACTGAGATCCGTTGTCCGTTCTAATGCTGTCCGGGAATCCGACTCTGGTAAAGATGGCGATGAGTGCATCTGCGATCTTCTTGGTGTCGATCGCTGGCAACGGGACTGCTTCGCACCACATCGTACATGCGTCGACGAGTGTGAGTAGAAATCTGTTCCGCTTCTTGGTCATGGGCAGTGGTCCTACTATGTCTACTGAGACTTGCTGGAATGGCACGCCGACTACTACTGATGGTCCTAAGGTAACTGGTACGGTGTGATGTCGCGGGGAATAATGTTGACATTGGTGGCAAGATTTCACGTAGCGCTTGACATCCTCCGTGATTCCTGGCCAATAGTAGTGTGCGCTGATTCTCTGCACTGTGGCTCCAATTCCCATGTGTCCGCTGAGTGGCATGCTGTGGCCTAGTTCTAGTACTTGGGCTCGAAGGGTGGCTGGTAGTACTAGTTGGGTGTGATCTCCATCTCCTTGTCGATGTAGAACTCCCTCTTCCATGTAGAAGTCTCCCTTGTGCGGGGGTGTGTGCGCCTTGGGTAGCTTCTGGAAGCACTTCGCTATCGAGGTGTCTTCTTTCTGTGCTGTTTTGATCTCTTCGAGTCCTGGATTCGGAGCGAACTCGGGCTGGGGTGGTTGGGTTTTAGCTTGGGCCCTGGTTTGCACTGCAGCTATCTCTACAGTGTTAGGGGGCGTGCCTAAGAACACATACCTACAACCTAGCACTAGATCATACAGGGGTTTCTGTAAAACAGCTGCTTGGATTCGTCCTGTGACGTACCTACTCTCTACTTCGATCCATGCTATTGGGCAAGTAGTCGTCGGTTTCGTCAAGTCTGCTCCTTGTAAGTCGACTGTCTTGTCTGTCAAGTCCGCGCGCGATACAAGAGATTCGCTAACTATCGCGTCGTATGATAGACCTGTGTCATACAGACAGTTCGCTTCTTTACCGTTGACCTTGACCGTGTCTGTCACCGATGGGTGATCTCCGATTGTGTGTGGCTTGTTACCGCTGCTTTGAGTTAGAACTCTGTGCGCTGGCCGGCTTTCGCGCTCTTCCCTACGTTGTGCGGCCAACTTGAAACATTCTGCGGTGGCGTGATTGTTTCTGTTGCAGAACGAACAATACCGTCTCTGTTCTGCAGGACCTCTTTTCCCGAATTCCGTGTTGGGTCCTTTATTTTGCCCAGGTCTGGGGTTATTCGGCTTATTCGCGGTGCGCTCTTCCCGGTTAGGGCTTCGTTTCTGTGCCTCTTTCCCGTTAGGCTTTAGGTCTCGCCTGAAGCTCTTGGCTTCTCCGTGTGCGGCCACGTACCTATCTGCGACCTTGACCAGATCTTCCAGTCTTTCCGCGCCCTGCTCTACTGAGAATGTCCTCAGCTCGGGGGTCATGGTTTCCCGTAGCTGTTCCCATACTAACAGTTCTGTCAGTCCATCATACGTCTTACCCGTGGCTGACTGGCTAATCCACTTATCCAGCGTTGTGGACAACCTATCCGCGAACTGCGCATAGCTCTCTCCTTTCACTCTCCGATTGGTGCGGAACTTTTGCCGGTAGCATTCTCCTGTTAGTTCGAATCCCGTTAGGAGTGCCTCTTTTACTTTGTGATAGTCAGTCACTCTGTCAGTCGGTAGCTTACTGTAGATGTCATAAGCCTTTCCTCTAAGCCCTTGACTAAGCTTAAAAGACCAATGAGTGGGATCTAGTTTGTACTCTGTTGCTAGACGCTCAAACCTAGTCAGATAGAGATCTAGACCTTCTTCTCTTTCATTGAATGTTCCCAGTGGAAATGACATTCCTTGTACAGGGTTGGATGCTACCTCTAGTTGATCTGAGTGGGGAGGGGTTGAGGAAGAACTTGAAGCTCCTGATCCCAATCTTCTTAGCTCTAACTCATGCTGTCTGTCTTTTTCCTTTTCTGCCCTCTCATACTCCCATTTCCTAACTTCTGCTTCTCTCTCTGCTGCTAATGCTGCCTTCTTCTGTTCTACTTCTAATTCTAGTTTCTTCTGCTCTGCTTCTAATTTCTTCTGCTCTGCTTCTAATTCTAATTTCTTCGCCTCTCTTGCTGCTTCTAACTCTGCTTTCTTTTGCTCTGCTTCTAATGCTAATTTCTTTTGCTCTGCTTCTAGTTCTGCTTTTTTCTGTTCTCTCTCTGCGGCTCTCTCTGCCGCTTCGAGTTTCTTCGCCTCTCTCTCTGCTGCTCTCTCTGCCTTAGCCTCCTGTTTCTCTACCTCTGCATTGATATACGCAATTAGGTCTGCCCCTGCTAAGTGTAAAGCTTCTCCTAGTTCCTTGAAGCGCAATCTCAAGGCCACTGGGTCCGACATTGCCAAACGTGTCTATGAACAACCTCTGAATCACGTGGAATACCAAAACACTAGCAATATTGCAAGTCTTGCAAGTCAATAACAACAATGCAAAGACAATCAAATTCGTAATCAATAATAGAATAAAACAAGAGTCAAATGGCATACAACAGTTACTTAAGCAAAACCTGCAAAAGAACAATGCAACATACAGGCACAAAAATATTTGAAGCAAAAAAGTTTTTAACTAAAGAATAGTGCACCCAACTGATCAGTCCTTGTTACCACTATTCTAAGTTATTCTACTACTCCTACTGTTATCTAATTTTATTGTACTTAGGTCCGGTTATACCCAATTCCTATTATACACAGATCCTGGCAGGCTCGCCAATTAAAGTGTCACGTGGGGTTTATGGGCTCTGCACAATGGAATTATGGACCCTCACGTTTATTCGGTGGGAACTGCTAGTAAGTCACCCTATGAATTACTTTAATAAATTTATTTGTTTAGCTCGTTCTGTGTTAAGGTTGGGGTACAGAAATAGATAGAAAAATGGTAAAAGAATACTGTCACACTAGCTTTCACACGGCTATGAATCATATGTAGTCCAGCCACTTGATAACAGTTAAAATCACACATTTATTTCTTCTACTCTATACAAGATTCTCTAAGTACTAATCTACTTTAAAACGTCTCTTTCAATGCAAATAGTTCGATCGCTGATAGTCTAGGCAGCTGTTATATCTTCCTCGGGCACTTGCTATAATATTTCATGTAGATTTGGACTACTGTGGTCCGTTTTACAGTTTCTGAAGAGTTGGACTACTGTGGTCCTGTTATGATCAGTTTAAGTGCACTTCTGGGGGTACACTTAACTTTCTTATGGTGCGGTCGAAGTCCTTCTGTGAGGTAGCTTCTGGTACACCTTTGTCGTTGTGTAGTTGGGTTCCCTTGCCACGCTGTGGGGTCTTGTAGGGGGTTTTTCAAGGTAGCTCTTTCCGGCTTGTGCGGCAGAGTCTCCTCAACCAACTGGTCGTTTCTGTGGAGTGGGGATAGCTCGGGATAGCTCGCCTGCTCGTCTGTAATATAAGAGACGAAATTCTGCACAACCCTGAATAATCGGTTTGTGCAGAGCGTCTCACTGAAAGCCAAAGTAGCCCTCAGTGATAGCTCCACATCTCTATACATAAGCGACGAACATTCTGCTACTTCCGGGTTCCACTGGAATCTCAACTCTAAATTCCTATACATACATAAATATAAATCGTGGCTAATTATACACATACAGAATTAATAATAATATAAACATTCAGTGGTACAGCCACTGGTCTGCAAACATACATATAAGTTAAACAACAGTGGTTCCGTACGGGATACAACATGGCGGCGCAACCGGTCGTGTTTCGCCTCGTGCTCGGCTCTTCCACGTGGTCCCGCAAATTCGGATTAACAATTCACATTTATGCATAGCAAATTCCACAAACATAATTTCAACAATAATACAAATATATCACGATGAAACAGAAGGGTGTTCATTTACCTGTTTGACAAGTTCAGGCCCGTGATGGCTTGATAGAATTCTAAGATTCTAAGTCCTGCTTCCTGGTCTAAGAGTGAAGAGACTTCTCTAGCTGTGGAGATGTTGACTCTACCTCGTCTCACACACGACTGATTCAAACTGTGTTAAGATCTGACACAGTCAAAACTGCTCTACCCACTGAGCCTGCTCTGATTGGTTAAAACGGTCCGATTCAAAGCTCAAGTGCTGACTCACTGCGATGTGGGTGGCTCGCTGTGTGTGGTCTGCTGTGTAATTTAATTGCTGCTGTGTAATATACTGACTCTCTCTAATGTTACAAGTACTACACATGACTAAATAGTCACTGGGCAGAGTTAAAACTAGCCAATTCATGACACTTCCTATGATATTATTATTTGGCAATGTAGGCATTTTAAACTTATGTGTTTTGCTGATATTTTATAATGATGTTTGTATTCTATTTTGTTTTTGTAAACGAGGTTTCGATAAATTAGAGTATAGCCTCAGCGTTCCCTGCGTGGGAAGCCTTTATTGTAAAGTGACCAGCTGGTGGGGTGCCTTCGGTGTTACCACTAGGATTGTTTCATGCGGATTTTTATGCGGATCAGGGTTGAGTCCTCTTTGAGCCAAGTTGTTTTGTGGTCCTGATTCGGCTCTTTGCAATCCGCTGGACTCTGTAAGCAATGAATAACTAACTAACTACATATTACAAGTCATTCGGTCTTCTTTGTGCGAGTGCGCGCTCGCGCGTGTGTGTATGCGTGTGTGTGTTTATGTGTGCACGCTTCGTTTATTTCTTTCTTTATTCTATCAACTTTGTTATAGCGCTTTTCCAGCTCAAGAGCTCAGGATCTAACTCAAACCGCCCGAGGCGCTCCCATGCAACTTTTGGTCGCATAGTCTGACGTCCAGGCGACTGAGCACATTCCTGGGCAACCTGGGACAGGGAGCGCGAGCCGGTTGCATTTATGTAGCCGGCACTAACCTTTTTAGGACATGAGCGTCAGGATGTTTAAAGTCCATGCGATGCAATGAGTGCGTGTACAGACTAGACCTCGGTTTATACTCTCATCCCAAGGAGTAGAGGCACAGTCTCAGGGTAATTAAAAAAATGTATTTATTTATTTTATTATTATAATTATTATTTGACTGCAGGCCGTCAACGGGTTTTGAACCCGTGCCTGAATAGGCTGCAAAGTTATTGGCTGACATTCCAGTACACTGCCTATACCAATGAGCCAACTGCACTCGCCAACCAACTGCGCATCTCGTTTTCTTCTTCTTCTTCTTCTTCTTCTTCTTCTTCTTCTTCTTCTTCTTCTTCTTCTTTGTGAGGAAAGCACCACCACCCCATAAAGCATTTCCACCTATTCGTCATTCTTCTTCTCCTGTTCATTGTGTATTTTATTGTTCAGTGCCATGTTACATGTGTATGTTATAATAAGAACTAAACAACGACCTTCTTCTTTTCTTCTTCTTCTTCTTCTTCTTCTTCTTCTTCTTCTTCTTCTTCTTCTTCTTCTTCTCCTTTCTTTCTTTCTTTCTTTCTTTCTTTCTTTCTTTCTTTCTTCTTCTTCTTCTTCTTCTTCTTCTTCTTCTTCTTCTTCTTCTTCTTCTTCTTCTTTTCCTCCTCCTCTTTCTTTCTTTCTTTCTTTCTTTCTTTCTTTCTTTCTTTCTTTCTTTCTTTCTTTCTTTCTTCTTCTTCTTCTTCTTCTTCTTCTTCTTCTTCTTCTTCTTCTTCTTCTTCTTCTTCTTCTTCTTCTTTCTTCCTTCTTCTTCCTCTTCTTCTTCATTTTCTTTGTCCTCTCCTCTTCCTTAGTTATTCTTCTCCTTCTCTTTCCAATTGATGTGACTATCGCTGTGGTACCCATGACAAATGAAACGTCTTTTTTTGTGTTTCCCAGGCATGCAACGCATTTCATACGTCTTCAGTGCAGGCTGACCGGGTGTTGACTCGCGCAACTCTATGGGTAAAGTTGAAGCCACACGAACAACACAAAACATCAAACGTTTGTGAAACACACCAATATTTTTATGTTTTGACTGTGTTTCGGGAGTCATCGTGTCTGAAACATGTGTTGTACAACGTTGTTTTTTTAAATTTGCATATATAAATACTTTTTGTTGCTTTTTATCAGTAGTTGATTCAGCCCCAATGCTTGAATCCTGATTAGTGTAACTCGGATTCTTTTATCCACGCAACATGTTCACTCAGCAACAAGGCAGGAGTCGTCGTATGAAGTTTTCCAACTTTATTCAGCGTTCATCAACAACTGCATACAATCGCTCAATCGCTTTTTCCCACTTTCTCCCCTTTTTCACTCTCAAATTTGCAGCACATATAGTCTTTCTATACTCCAGATAACGTCAAAACATTCCAGCGAGCCGCATTACAACCAATCAAAACAAACTTCGTCATCACTGTCTTACGTCATACAACTTTCTTCATCATAAACGAATCTCTCAGCTTCTATTGGATCTATCTAGATGCTTCGATCGATGGTAAACGAGCAACCCTAGAAGATTCTCCAATAAGATCGACCAACGAAAATTATCAACATTATAACAAGCTTCTTCTAACAACAACTCTGTTATTGCATGCTTTGCAAAATAAAGCGATCGGATAAATCGTGCGCGTCTCACACGTAACATCGTGCGCGTCGCAAAGGTAACAATCTCTCTCTCGCTCTCTCTCTCTTTAGTAGCCAATCAAGATTTTACCCAATGCTGCCTCCTTCTGGCCTGCTTTCTATACTGCAGTACTGATACAGAGCAATGATAATAATTTCATCACCGCTATCAGTGGAGTCGGCCATGTTTTAACCACCAAAATTAGCAAAGCAAAAGGGAACGCAACTCTCGGAAGTTTGCGGAGAGTGCGCATGGTTTTGGCGCAGATGTTATAGATATTTACTTTACCGTGTGACTAAAATTATGCGTTGTTTAAAACATTTGTGAACATTGTATCTGAATTGTTGATCGTGTGACTTCAGCTTTAATGAAGTGGCAAGAACACGTGTGGACTCCGAGCTAAGACTAAGAAACACGTCATCTTCTTATGCTCGTGCATATGTATAGACTCTGTGCTGGTACAAGCTCCATCCTTACCTGTGGTGTTCGCGTTTCATCTTACCTAGGCAAACAGCAGCTGGCAGTAAGACTTCTGTAGTGTGGCCTGGATGGTTCAACTTCTACTGACACACATTGTTGTCAGCGCCTGACAGATGCATGGTCACTCAAGCGAGAAATGGGCTTTCTCTTTTTATTTGCCTTTCTGTCTCTTTCTCCCTGTCTCTCTCACTCTGCGTGTTCGAGCATGATCTTCGTGTGTTAAGCGCTCTACGAGTCTCCTTCATCAACATCATTATCATCATTATCATCATCATCATCATTATTATTATTTTCATCATCATCATCTCTATCTCTCTCTGCCTCTCTCCCAACTCATTCCGTCCACCCCACCCTTTCTACCCTCCCTCCCATCTCCCCCCCCCCAGATGTTTTGATATGAAGTGATCTGCCCTCATTGGTCCTACCTGTAGATAGTACATTACATTACATGATTATTGCTTTAGGTCCAGCGGACTCTTTCGAGCCAAATCAGGACCGGACAACCCCTGATCCGCATAAAAGATCTGCTGAAACAACCTTAAAACTAAAAGCTCTTCAACAACCAGTCACTTTACAATACAGACATCCCACTTATTTATCGGTATCATAGCATCAAATGCAGCTGAATCACTTTTCCTCGAGCTAGAATACGGGAGATCAAAGTACTAAAATTACAGCCGCGGTATTATAAATGCAGGGGACGCTGAGGCTGTACTCTAATTTATCGAACTCCCGTTTACAAAAACAAAATAGAATACAAACATCTTTATAAATTATCAACAAAACACATACATATAAAATGCCTACATTGCTAAATAATAACATCATAGGAAGCCCTAGTGACCACCTGGCAGAAAGCGTCTAATATTCCCAAGCTGATCCAACAGACCTCACACACAAATAAGGAGTCTTGTCCCGGAAGAGTTTTCAAGAAAAAAGGTAGGTGACTGGTCTAGCGAAGAAGAAGATAGTATAGCAGATTGATAGAACAGAGCAGGAATGAGAAAGAACAAATGAGAAAGACAGCGACAGTGGGAATTTAAAGCACTAAATTTCCAGAAAGTGGGGATACTATTTATACTGAAAGCCCCGCCACCCCAACGGGGGACCCTGTAGATAGTAAGAAATGTACATTTGAACTGTGGAAACATCTAATCACCACTCTCACTCTGTCTCTCGTTTCCTTTCAAGCGCGTTGAGCTTGAACTTTGTCCGCGAATACCTGCGCTATACAAAACTTTGTCATCATCATCATCATCATCATCATCATCATCATCATCATCATCATCATCATCATCATCATCATCATCATCATCATCATCACCATGATAGTCAGACAAAACGTGTCGGAACAAAACAAGTGACTGTGACCTTTTTGTCTACTTGTAAGCAAACACCATTTACCGCTTTTGATGTGGAACTGAAAACATCATTAGTGCTGTAGTGCATTTGGTTAAGTGTATATGTTCTACGTCGGATGGAGTTGACAATGCTGGTGTGTGTATGTGTGTGTGCGTGTGTATGTGTGCGTGCGTGTGTGCGTGCGTGCGTGCGTGTGTGTGTATAGGTGTATTCGCTGTGTGTAGTTGTGAGCCTCCAGGTTGTGTCGACTATTGCAACTCCCTTCTTTCCGGCCTTCCCCGCTCCACCACTCTCCCTCTCCAACGCGTTCAAAACAATACTGCCCGCCTCGTCCTCAGAAAGAAGAAATCTGACCACGTCACTCCCTTGCTCAAAGCCCTACACTGGCTTCCCATCTCCCAACGCATTCAATACAAGACCTTGTCTCTCTGCTACAAGTCCCTCAACAACTCCGCTCCTCTCTATCTCTCTGACTTACTTCACCCATACATTCCCTCTCGCTCTCTTCGCTCTGCCTCCGACCCTCTCCGCCTCCGCATTCCTCGCTCCAAACTCAGCACGTTCGGGTCCCGCTCCTTCTCTGTCTACGGCCCATCCATCTGGAATACTCTTCCACTCTCTCTCCGTCAGAAACCCTCTCCCACCTCCTTCCAGTCTGCCCTCAAAACTTACCTCTTCAAGCAGTTCTAACACTATGACCTCACTACGCACCCCATCGCCAGCTGTCTCTTGCATATAGTGTCTGCTGTTTGTGGTATGAGTATATTTGAGTGAATGTATTTTTTGCGTAATTGTTACATGTGTCATTGTCTAAAGCGTGCACATGCGTGCGTGAGTTGTGAGTGCGCGCTTAGAGTTATAATTATTATAAGATAAGCGCATTATAAATACAGTAATTATTATTATTATTATTATTATTATTGTGTGTGTATGTGTGTGTGTGTGGGTGTGCGTGTGTGTGTATGTGTGTGTGCGTGCGTGTGTGGGGTGGGGTGGGGTGGGGTGGGGTGGGGTGGAGGGTATTTGTACTTCTCTATACTACCAATTAATAATATATTTTTTAAATAAGTAATATAATACCTTCAACTCAGCTGTAACAGATGCCGCCACTGAGATCCTTGGCAAGCACCGACCAAAGAAGAAGCCGTGGATCACACCTGAACTTTTGGATCTGTGTGATAAACGAAGAGAGTTAAAAAAGAAAAAGAACACCTCACAGGGAGCTGATGTCTACCGAAAAATCAACAATGACATCCGAAAAGGCATGCGCACAGCAAAGGAGAACTGGATAGAAGATCAATGCCAGGAAATAGAGAACAATCTGAACAAGAACAACAGCAAGAAGGCCTACCAGACTGTGAAGCGGCTGACAAGTGTTAAACAGCCCAAAGTCTCCACTATCCAAAGCAAGTCTGGCATTTGCCTTACAGAAGAACAAGAAGTCTTGGACAGATGGACAGAGTACTGCTCTGACCTTTACAACCATACACCAAATGGAGACCCATCAGTTCTAGCATATCCCGAGAGCAGAGAAGAAGAAGAAATCCTCCCAATTCTCCGGGAAGAAGTTGAGGCAGCAGTGCAATCGCTGAAGAAAGGGAAGTCAGCGGGAGTGGACAACATACCAGCGGAACTGCTACAAGCAGGAGGAGAAGCGATGACTGATGCTCTCACCACTATCTGTAACAAGATCTGGCAGAGTGGGGAATGGCCTACACCATGGACCCAGTCGCTTGTCATCACTCTTCCTAAAAAAGGTAACCTTCAGGAGTGTGAAAATTACCGCACCATCAGCCTCATCAGCCATCCCAGCAAGGTCCTCCTGAAAATAATACTCAACAGGTTGAAACCACAAGCTGAACAAATCATAGCTGAAGAACAAGCAGGATTCATGGCAGGGCGAAGTACCACTGAACAGATTTTCAACCTCAGAATAATCTGTGAGAAATACCTACAGCACCAACAACATCTATATCATGTGTTCATAGACTTCAAGAAGGCATTTGACCGAGTCTGGCATGCAGCTCTATGGGCAACCATGAAAGTGTACAACATCAGCCCTAAAATCATAGAAGTCATCAAAAGCCTGTATGACAAAGCTACCAGTGCAGTCCTCCATAACAGCGTCATCGGGAACTGGTTCAGAACAACAATCGGCGTGCGTCAAGGATGCCTACTCTCTCCAACACTCTTCAACATCTTCCTAGAGCGCATCATGTCAGATGCTCTTGCAGATCACGAAGGCACAGTCAGCATAGGGGGCAGAGCAATCTCCAATCTTCGTTTTGCGGATGATATTGATGGATTGGCTGGAGAGGAACAAGAACTTGAACAGCTTGTACAGAGGCTTGACACCACCTCCAGAGCTTATGGAATGGAAATAAGTGCAGAGAAGACCAAAATGATGACCAACAACACCAATGGCATCAACACGGACATCAAAGTACAAGGCCAATCCCTCAACACAGTGCACAGCTTCAAATATTTAGGAGCCATTGTGTCAGACAATGGGTCTCGACAGGAAGTCCTCTCCAGGATCGCACAAACAACTGCTGCCCTGACAAGGTTGAAGCCCATTTGGAAAGACAGAACCATCAGTCTACATTCCAAAGTAAGACTGCTGCGATCTCTGGTCATCTCCATCTTCCTATATGCTTGCGAAGCATGGACCCTCACAGCAGATCTCCAACGAAGAATACAAAGCATGGAGATGAGGTGCTACAGAAGACTTCTGTGCATTTCCTATACCCAACACATCACCAACGTTGAAGTCCGACAGACCATCACACAAGCCATTGGACAACACGATGACCTGCTCACAGTGGTGAAGAAACGGAAACTCCGATGGTATGGCCACGTCACCAGATCATCAGGCCTTGCAAAGACCATTCTGCAAGGCACAGTGCAAGGAGGTAGAAGAAGGGGGAGACCGAAAAAGAGGTGGGAGGACAACATTCGAGAATGGACTGGTTTGACACTGAGCGAAGCCATGAGGGCTGCTGAGGACAGAGAAAGATGGAGTATGCTGGTTAAGCGATCATCTGTGGTGCCCCTACGACCTTCGGGTTATGGGACAGGATAGGATAGGAATATAATCCTAACTGTGCTACATTATGTAGTGACACTAATGCGTTCATGTCACAGACGTTGGTGCATGTGGCAGCCAGCAGTCAGAGACTCTGTACTGCACCATCCACTCCCTCTCTTTCTCCCCTCCCTTTCCTCTTTTTCCTAAGTCCTACCTCAACCTGGCATGTTCATCTTCCCTAAGTCCTACCTCACCCTGGCATGTTCATCTTCCCTAAGTCCTACCTCACCTTGGCATGTTCATCTTCCCTAAGTTTTACCTCACTCTGGCATGTTCATCTTCCCTAAGTCCTACCTCACCCTGGCATGTTCATCTTTCCTAAGTCCTACCTCACCCTGGCATGTTCATCTTCTTTAAGTCCTACCTCACCCTGGCATGTTCATCTTCCGTAAGCCCTACCTAACCCTGGCAAGTTCGTCTTCCCTAAGTCCTACCTCACCCTGGCATGTTCATCTTCCCTAAGTCCTACCTCACCCTGGCATGTTCATCTTCCCCAAGTCCTACCTCGCCCTGGCATGTTCATCTTCCCTAAGCCCTACCTCACCCTGGCATGTTCATCTTCCCTAAGCCCTACCTCAAACTGGCATGTTCATCTCCCTAAGCCCTACCTCACCCTGACATGTTCATCTTCCCTAAGTCCTACCTCACCCTGGCATGTTCATCTTCCCTAAGCCCTACCTCACCCTGGCGTGTTCATCTTCCCTAAGCCCTACCTCACCCTGGCATGTTCATCTTCCCTAAGTCCTACCTCAACCTGGCATGTTCATCTTCCCTAAGCCCTACCTCACCCTGGAATGTTCATCTTCCCTAAGTCCTACCTTACCCTGGCATGTTCATCTCCCTAAGTCCTATCTCACCCTGGCATGTTCATCTTCCCTAAGTCCTACCTTACCCTGGCATGTTCATCTCCCTAAGTCCTATCTCACCCTGGCATGTTCATCTTCCCTAAGTCCTACCTCACACTGGCATGATCATCTTCCATAAGCCCTATATCACCCTGGCATGTTCATCTTCCATAAGCCCTACCTCACCCATTGCATGTTCATCTTCCTACCTCATCCTGGCATGTTCATCTTCCCTAAGCTTTACCTCACCCTGGCATGTTCATCTCCCTAAGCCCTATCTCACCCTGGCATGTTCATCTTCCCTAAGTCCTACCTCACCCTGGCATGTTCATCTTCTCTAAGCCCTACCTCACCCTGGCATGTTTATCTTCCCTAAGCCCTACCTCACCCTGGCATGTTTATCTTCCCTAAGTCCTATCTCACCCTGGCATGTTCATCTTCCCTAAGTCCTACCTCACCCTGGCATGTTTGTTCATCTTCCCTAAGTCCTACTTCACCCTGGCATGTTCATCTTCCCTAAGTCCTACCTCACCCTGGCATGTTCATCTCCCTAAAGTCCTACCTCACCCTGCCATGATCATCTTCCCTAAGTCCTACCTCACCCTGGCATGTTCATCTTCCCTAAGTCCTACCTTACCCTGGCATGTTCATCTTCCCTAAAGTCCTACCTCACCCTGGCATGTTCATCTCCCTAAGCCCTATCTCACCCTGGCATGTTCATCTCCCTAAGCCTTACCTCACCCTGGCATGTTCATCTTCCCTAAGTCCTACCTCACCCTGGCATGTTCATCTTCCCTAAGCCCTACCTCACCCTGGCATGTTCATCTTCCCTATCTTCCCTAAGCCCTATCTCACCCTGGCATGTTCATCTTCCCTAAAGTCCTACCTCACCCTGCCATGATCATCTTCCCTAAGTCCTACCTCACCCTGGCATGTTCATCTTCCCTAAGCCCTACCTCACCCTGGCATGTTCATCTTCCCTAAGCCCTATCTCACCCTGGCATGTTCATCTTCCCTAAAGTCCTACCTCACCCTGCCATGATCATCTTCCCTAAGTCCTACCTCACACTGGCATGTTCATCTTCCCTAAGCCCTACCTCACCCTGGCGTGTTCATCTTCCCTAAGCCCTACCTCACCCTGGCATGTTCATCTTCCCTAAGCCCTACCTCACCCTGGCATGTTCATCTTCCCTAAGTCCTACCTCACCCTGGAATGTTCATCTTCCCTAAGCCCTACCTCACCCTGGCATGTTCATCTCCCTAAGCCCTACCTCACCCTGGCATGTTCATCTCCGAGTTCTTTTTTTTCTTTAGTTGGGGTGAGGTGCTTGTTGGTGCCAGCTAGTCATTCTTTATGGCAATTTCCCAGCAGGGCGCACCACACAGGTTGCGACAGAATGGGATGACGGTAATTTCTCTTTACGAATGTTTAATATTCTTGTTATTGATGGTAGTATCTGTTTTTAAGTGCATCTGTGAACTGGTGTTGGGTTGGGGTATGGTTGTGTGTGTGTGTGTGTGTGTGTGTACGTAGGTACCCACAAAAGCGCACAAATGGGTAGCAGACCTTGTCTTTTCTAGTAACAAATGGGTTTATTTGCTTGGAACCCACTTTTTTTTCCAGGAACCCACTTTTTTCTAAGTGCGCGGGAGTGCTCTTTTAGTGCATTGGAGTGCAGTTGTAGTGCATAAGAGTGTTTTAAGTACATAGGAGTGCACTATCCGGGACGGAGAAAATACAGTGAATTTTTGGAAAAGTTTGAAGCAAAATTCGACCTATTTCGTCGCCTATAGGAGACGAAATAGGTCAACTTTCTAGAGAAGGGTTAGGGTAAGGGCTAGTTGCAGCGCTGCAACTAACCCTTGCCCTAACCCTTTTCCATCAAAAAATGACTTTCCGATTCCTACATTCTTAAATGAACCCATTTGTGATGTATTGCAAGTATGTGGGTGTGTATGTGTGTGTACTTTTTTTACACGGCGTTATTTCAACAAACTAGTGAACATTACAGAACTAGTTTTGACAGCCCTCGTTGGTTTGACGTCAAACCAATGATCCATTAGGGTTAGGGCTGTGATAGGGTAAGGGATAGGGTTTGGGTTAGCGTTAGAACACTTACAAGTACTTAAAAAGGGGGACAAAATATGACTCATAGTCAAAACAACGTATGTGACGTTTCAAAAAAAGTCATAATAACGCCGTAAAAACAAGTTTCTGTGTAGGCCTATGTGTTTGTGTCTGTGTGTGTGACCCATTGACAACACAACGTATATGGCTTTTCATGAGTGCCATAACCACGCGGTCTAAACAAGTGTGTGTGTGTGTGTGTGTGTGTGTGTTGGTGGGCATGTAGAAACGACGTTACAGTGACACACTCGTGAAACTCCACATGGTTTCTTTTGACTTTTTTGGAAGGCTGCCCTATTTTGACGTCAAAATAGAGTTCCGGCATAGATACAGCTGTTTTAGGGTTAGGGTAAGGGTTAGGGTTAGGGTTAGGATTTGGGTTAGGGGGTTAGGGTTAGGGTTAGGGACAGGTTCAAAACTTTGAAAATGTCAAAATAATGTCACGAAAATGAAAAGTGTGTCACAATAATCCCTGTTTTTTTCACAACAGTCATCAGAATGTCGTTTTTACAAAAATGTGTGGGTGTGTGTGTGTGTGTGTGAGTGAGTGTGCGAGTTGTTTTGTTGTGTGTTTCTGATATAACTGAAATTTTGAGCATGACTGCGAGTGCGTGAGCGCCGATAGTAGATAGAGAGTTTGCGCGCTATACAAATGAAGTTAGTAGTAGTAGAAGTAGTAGTAATAGTAGTAGTTGTTGTTTATGTTTTGTTGTTGTTGTTCAGTCAAGGAGGATAAGGTCGAGTAGAGGAAGACAATGAGAACAAGAGGCAATATCAACGGTGCTGTAGTTGGTGCTGTTTATGTTGTTGTTGTTGGTCAGTCAAGGAGGATAAGGTCGAGTAGACGAAGACAATTAGAACAAGAGGCAATATCAACGGTGCTGTAGTTGGTGCAGTTTATGTTGTTGTTGTTGTTCAGTCAAGGAGGATAAGGTCGAGTAGAGGAAGACAATTAGAACAAGAGGCAATATCAACGGTGCTGTAGTTGGTGCAGTTTATGTTGTTGTTGTTGTTCAGTCAAGGAGAATAAGGTCGAGTAGAGGAAGACAATTAGAACAAGAGGCAATATCAACGGTGCTGTAGTTGGTGCAGTTTATGTTGTTGTTGTTGTTCAGTCAAGGAGAATAAGGTCGAGTAGAGGAAGACAATTAGAACAAGAGGCAATATCAACGGTGCTGTAGTTGGTGCAGTTTATGTTGTTGTTGTTGTTCAGTCAGGGAGAATAAGGTCGAGTAGAGGAAGACAATTAGAACAAGAGGCAATATCAACGGTGCTGTAGTTGGTGCAGTTTATGTTGTTGTTGTTGTTCAGTCAGGGAGAATAAGGTCGAGTAGAGGAAGACAATTAGAACAAGAGGCAATATCAACGGTGCTGTAGTTGGTGCAGTTTATGTTGTTGTTGTTGTTCAGTCAGGGAGAATAAGGTCGAGTAGAGGAAGACAATTAGAACAAGAGGCAATATCAACGGTGCTGTAGTTGGTGCAGTTTATGTTGTTGTTGTTGTTCAGTCAGGGAGAATAAGGTCGAGTAGAGGAAGACAATTAGAACAAGAGGCAATATCAACGGTGCTGTAGTTGGTGCAGTTTATGTTGTTGTTGTTGTTCAGTCAGGGAGAATAAGGTCGAGTAGAGGAAGACAATTAGAACAAGAGGCAATATCAACGGTGCTGTAGTTGGTGCAGTTTATGTTGTTGTTGTTGTTCAGTCAGGGAGAATAAGGTCGAGTAGAGGAAGACAATTAGAACAAGAGGCAATATCAACGGTGCTGTAGTTGGTGCAGTTTATGTTGTTGTTGTTGTTCAGTCAGGGAGAATAAGGTCGAGTAGAGGAAGACAATTAGAACAAGAGGCAATATCAACGGTGCTGTAGTTGGTGCAGTTTATGTTGTTGTTGTTGTTCAGTCAGGGAGAATAAGGTCGAGTAGAGGAAGACAATTAGAACAAGAGGCAATATCAACGGTGCTGTAGTTGGTGCAGTTTATGTTGTTGTTGTTGTTCAGTCAGGGAGAATAAGGTCGAGTAGAGGAAGACAATTAGAACAAGAGGCAATATCAACGGTGCTGTAGTTGGTGCAGTTTATGTTGTTGTTGTTGTTCAGTCAGGGAGAATAAGGTCGAGTAGAGGAAGACAATTAGAACAAGAGGCAATATCAACGGTGCTGTAGTTGGTGCAGTTTATGTTGTTGTTGTTGTTCAGTCAGGGAGAATAAGGTCGAGTAGAGGAAGACAATGAGAACAAGAGGCAATATCAACGGTGCTGTAGTTGGTGCAGTTTATGTTGTTGTTGTTGTTCAGTCAGGGAGAATAAGGTCGAGTAGAGGAAGACAATTAGAACAAGAGGCAATATCAACGGTGCTGTAGTTGGTGCTGTTTATGTTGTTGTTGTTGTTCAGTCAGGGAGAATAAGGTCGAGTAGAGGAAGACAATTAGAACAAGAGGCAATATCAACGGTGCTGTAGTTGGTGCAGTTTATGTTGTTGTTGTTGTTCAGTCAGGGAGAATAAGGTCGAGTAGAGGAAGACAATTAGAACAAGAGGCAATATCAACGGTGCTGTAGTTGGTGCAGTTTATGTTGTTGTTGTTGTTCAGTCAGGGAGAATAAGGTCGAGTAGAGGAAGACAATGAGAACAAGAGGCGATATCAACGGTGCTGTAGTTGGTGTTGTTTATGTTTTGTTGTTGTTGTTCAGTCAAGGAGAATAAGGTCGAGTAGAGGAAGACAATGAGAACAAGAGGCAATATCAACGGTGCTGTAGTTGGTGCTGTTTATGTTTTGTTGTTGTTGTTCAGTCAAGGAGAATAAGGTCGAGTAGAGGAAGACAATGAGAACAAGAGGCAATATCAACGGTGCTGTAGTTGGTGCTGTTTATGTTTTGTTGTTGTTGTTCAGTCAAGGAGAATAAGGTCGAGTAGAGGAAGACAATGAGAACAAGAGGCAATATCAACGGTGCTGTAGTTGGTGCTTGTGATGTTTGGATTTGTAGTTCAGTTGGCTTGTAACTCTTTGAGGGAGATTTTAGCGAATACATGCATAGAACAACGCAATCTGCTGTGTTTTTGCTCCTTTGGCATTCAGCCCTATCTCTTCAACAACAGCAACAACAGCAAAAGCCTTAACGAATCTCACACCAATACCCAATACCAATAGGAAAATGTGTGTTCGGAATTTAAAACAATATTTATGAGAACACCATTAATTAAAAAAAAAGGGTTGTCGCCATCTTGTTCATGCATATTGATTGCCGTGACAAGACAGGATGTGAAGGTGTCAGAATGTCACAATGGAGGCTCGTTGTCAAAGATTAAGTAGAGAGGGCGTAACAGCTGTCTACAGTACAATTATTCTACTTCGTAGCATGTTCAGTGGGGCTCTGTAACATCATAAATATGACGGTGCGTGACTATCCTATCCCGTAACTCAAAGGCCGTTGGGGTACCACAGATGATCGTTTAACCAGAATACTCCATCTTTCTCTGTTCTCAGCAACCCTCGTGGCTTCGTTCAGTGCCAAACCAGTCCATTCTCGGATGTTGTCCTCCAACCTCTTTTTCGGTCTCCCTCTTCTTCTGCCTACTTGCACCGTGCCTTGCAGGATGGTTTTTGCAAGGCCTGATACTCTGGTGACGTGGCCATACCATCGGAGTTTCGTTTGTTCACCACTATGAGCATGTTATCATGTTGTCCAATGGCTTGTGTGACAGATGGTTCAAAGCGAGCCCCCAATCTGCCTGTCTGTCTGTCTCTCTTACAATAAAATAAAATATAACTTTATCTGGTAACTCTTTATTGTCCCTTTTTATCACGGAATTCTGGGCCGCCTTTCCTGGTGAAGGCGTAGTCGCAGCCTGTGGCGCGCCCAATCCCAGCCTACCTAATATCAGTTGTGGTTTTGAACTTTTGCTGGGTGAGCAAACCGGAGTACCCAGAGAAAACCCCTGAGACGTTGCCCGAGTCGAAAGTAAATAATATTCGGAGAAACATAACGCCCAGATGCTGGATCGATCCCACACCTGTCAGGCGCCATTGGTTTCTGGCCTTTGGACAAGGCAAGTTAGTCCCGCTTTAGCCCACTTGGCCACAACGCTCGCTATCTGCCGCTGCCTAAACATATTTATTTAATCCATTTTATATATAGCGCTTTTCCAGCTCAAGAGCCGCTCAAGCCGCTGGCTTATACAAGATCTAACTCAAACCTCCGGAGGCGCTCATTTGCAGCCTTTGGGCGCATAGTCTGACGCCCTGACGACTGAGCACAATCCTAGGCGACCGGGAAAATACAACAATAAAAGTAAGATGTGCTTACATGCTACCATCTGTTTGCCTTTCTGTCTGTGTCTAGCTCTCTGTCCTTCACCCACCCCCCCCCCTCTACCTAGAGTACCTCACTCTCTCCCTCCCTCCCTCCCTCTCTTTCCAATTTTATCGACCTCCTCTGATTTCTTCGTCACATTACACCCACAACACAACACATATACACACACTCAGGCACGCACAACACATACACACACTACACTCAAACACACACACTACGCACACATACACCCTACACAACATGCACGCACAAAACATACATACACTACACCACAAACACACTACACACGCATACACAGCACACACATATACACACACACTACACACGCATACACAGCACACACATATACCCACACACTACACGCGCATACACAATACACACATATACGCAACACCCGCACAACACACACACACACACCACACACAGAACACACACACACACACAACAACACACACATAAACACATTTGAGGAAATAAAGTAAATACATGTAGAGAAAGCAAAGACAGGGAGCTGCAGTGCAAAACATTTTATTTTCAAAACACCAAGATGTCAAACCATTCAAATATATATCCAGACACTCGCACATATAGCCCAAAACCAAAAGCATTTTTAAAACGTTACTTTTGTTGGCTATATTGTGATTCGGCTTTATCCTAACGAAACAGGGAACAGCGCAATTGATTATTGCCGATTATTGGTTGTGACTGCTTGCACCGGATCTTGGCGTGGATGCAACACACATCATGTGCTGCTGATGCCTTCCAGACGTTCCCAATCCCAAAGGCCGTGACTTTGGTTTCAGTGGTAGCCTGACTCTCACAAACGCTGCCAAATTGCATCATAGTTCTAACATTAAAGATTACAAGCGCTACTGTTGCTATCACTGCTACCACTACTGCTACTGCTACCACTACTACTACTTCTGCTACCACTACTGCTACTGCTACCACTACTACTACTGCTACCACTACTGCTACTGCTACCACTACTACTACTGCTACCACTACTACTACTGCTACCAGTACTACTACTGCTACCACCATTACTGTTGCTGTCACTGCTACCACTACTGCTACTGCTACCACCACCACTACTGCTACCACCACTACTGTTGCTGTCACTGCTACCACTACTGCTACTGCTACCACCACTACTGCTGCTACCACTACTACTACTACTGCTACCGCCACTACTGCTGCTACCACTACTACTACTACTGCTACCACCACTACTGCTGCTACCACTACTACTACTGCTACCGCCACTACTGCTGATACCACTACTACTACTGCTACCACTACTACTCCTGCTGCTGCTTTACTATTTTGCTACTACTACTACCACTGCACTATTTTACTACTACTACTACTACTATGGCTTTACTATTTTTCTACTACTATTTCTTTAGTATTTACTACTACTACTACTACTACTACTACTACTACTACTACTTCTATGCCTTGTGTGCATTGTGCACGGGTTACGTGTGTTCTACGCCTGTGGTTGGTGTGCGTGCTGGTGTTGGTTGTAATGGTGTGTGTGCGTGATGGTGTTGGTTGTAATGGTGTGTGTGCGTTATGGTGTTGGTTGTAATGGTGTGTGTGTGATGGTGTTGGTTGTAATGGTGTGTGTGTGTGTGTGTGCGTGATGGTGTTGGTTGTAATGGTGTGCGTGCGTGATGTGGTTGGTTGTAATGGCGTGTGTGCGTGCTGGTGTTGGTTGTAATGGTGTGTGTGCGTGCTGGTGTTGGTTGTAATGGTGTGTGTGCGTGCTGGTGTTGGTTGTAATGGTGTGCGTGCGTGATGGTGTTGGTTGTAATGGTGTGTGTGCGGGGTGGTGTTGGTTGTAGTGGTGTGTGGAGAGCATGCGGGAGTCTACAACAAGAAAGTATGTGTTGAGCTGGTGGTGTTCATGTGGATGGTCGACGTTTTATTATACTAATGTGTCGCATCTTTTATGGTTTTTTTTTCTTTGCACCTGTTATTCTTTTAAGTATATTTTACCTTTTTTATTTATTATAATTATGTGTGTGTGCAAGCTGACCGATTTGCGAATTTTTATGTATTCTACTGCTCAAAGACGAATAAAGACTTTCAGTCTCAGACGACGACCACTACTACCACTACTATTACTACTACTGTACGCTGCTGCTGCTGCTACTACTACTACTTCGACTACTACTACTGCTACTACTACTACTACTACTACTACTACTACTACTACTACTACTACTACTCCTGTGCGCTAGCGCCTTTTCAAGAAGTACTAATTTGCGCAATAATAACTTAATATCAGTTTGTAAAATATACGTCTAAGACTGCTGCGCTCCCTTGTCATCTCCATCTTCCTATACGCTTGCGAAACATGGACCCTCACAGCAGATCTCCAACGAAGAATACAAAGCATGGAGATGAGGTGCTACAGAAGACTTCTGAGCATTTCCTATATCCAGCACATCACCAACGAAGAAGTCCGACAGACCATCACACCAGCCATTGGACAACACGATAACCTGCTCACAGTGGTGAAAAAAACGGAAACTCCGATGGTATGGCCACGTCACCAGATCATCAGGTCTTGCAAATACCATCCTGCAAGGCACAGTGCAAGGAGGTAGAAGAAGAGGGAGACCGAAAAATAGGTGGGAGGACAACATTCGAGAATGGACTGGTTTGACACTGAGCGAAACAATCGGGGTTGCTAAGGACAGGGAAAGATGGAGTACGTTGGATAAACGATCATTTGTTATGCCCCTACGACCTCCGAGTTACGGGATAGTATAGTATAGGATAAGAAAATATACGCCTTCCCTTCTTTGCTTGTGTAATTTATCTCTGTAATTAGAATTGATTGATATGATCTTATATGCATTTAACCAATACAACATGAATGTTCTTATAATTAACCTTTTAACCTATTATCTGTACACAAACATGAGCGAGAAGGAGAATAATATCTAGATGTGAAATGTGAACTGTGTACAGAAAATGACTTGTGTTAGTTTTTAATACATTTTAATTGATGGTTCTTTCCGTTTAACTGCCTGCAAAACATGTCTTAATTTCTCACAGCGAGATAATAAAGTTATCTTGTATCTTAAAAATTGAACCGCTCACAGGGTTTATGTAACACAAATAAGCCTATCCAAGTAATCAAGATTTCTTTGCCGTCGACAGTTCTGCAGCTCTATGGAGTCCTAACTCTAACACCCTTATACAAGATAACCCTCCACAGATCCTTTTAACATTCACAGTGAGTGTTGCCCTACTGAAAAAAGTAAAGTTAAAAATAGCTCTTTCGAAAGTGTAGTTTGCTTTTTTAAAATAAATTAATTCCGTAGTGTTTATGCCCATAAATAGCAAACGCTAGCTCCCGCTCTTGAGCTAAATATGGTATCTACCATATCCCGCAAGAAACAGAACACATAACAAAGCGACTCGGTATAGTATTTTGTTTTATACTGACACATCAAACCCTACCCTACCCTACCCTACCCTACCCTACCTTTCCCTACCCTACCCTACCGTACCTTACCCTACCCTACCCTACCTTACCCTACCCTATCCTACCCTACCTTACCCTATCCTACCTTACCCTACCCTACCCTATCCTACCTTACCCTACCCTATCCTACCCTACCCTACCTTACCCTACCCTACCCTACCTTATCCAACCCTATCCTACCTTACCCAACCTACCTTACCCTACCCTACCTTACCCTACCCTATCCTACCCTACCCTACCCTACCTTACCCTACTTTCCCCTACCCTATCATACCCTACCCTCCCCTATCCTTACCCTCCCCTCCCCTCCCCTACCCTACCCTACACTACCCTACCCTCCCCTCCCCTCCCCTTGCCTCTCCTTTCGGTTTTTGAGCAGCGAAAGCCCACGTCATCATTGTGTAATGTCATAACAAAGCACACGTCATCATTGTGTAATGTCAAAACAAAGCCCACGTCATCATTGTGTAATGTCATAACAATGCCCACGTCATCGTTGTGTAATGTCATAACAAAGCCCAGTCATCGTTGTGTAATGTCATAACAAAGCCCAAGTCATCGTTGTGTAATGTCATAACAAAGCCCAAGCCATCGTTGTGTAATGTCATAACAAAAGGGAATTTTAGGGTAAAACCCTGTGTGGCTAAAAGTAAACAAAGTGTTGGAACTGGGGCCTTTTAATGTAGCCAAGCCAAAACCCATAATGACGCGTTTCCGTTAATGAACCCGTATGTTGCGCTCCAAATCACGTGTTGCGTGCAGCGCAGTGCGTTTGGTAACTGTCCAACTGCCTCATCCCCCCCACCCCACAAACACCAATCTCACACTCCCAGCCCACCCCATCTCACTTTGACTTCCCCCTCTTGGAATACCTCACCCGTACTCCCATGCCCGTCCCCTAAACATCCTCACACCATTTCTCTCTCTCTCTCTCTCTCTCTCTCTCTCTCTCTCTCTCTCTCTCTCTCTCTCTCTCTCTCTCTCTCTGTCTCTCTGTCTCTGTCTCTGTCTCTCTCTCTCTCTCTCTCTCTCTCTCTCTCTCTCCTCCGTGAAAACATTGTTTTGAGTCCGTAATATAAACGCTGTCTAGATAGTAGTAGTAGTAGTAGTAGTAGTAGTAGTAGTAGTAGTAGTAGTAGTAGTAGTAGCAGCAGCAGCAGTAGCAGTATTAGTAGCAGCAGAAGCAGTAGTAGTATAGTAGTAGTAGTAGTCAAGTCAAGTCAAAGTCAAGTCAAAAGCGCTTTATTCCATAAAACCCCATGGGGCACGTGGATACAACTAAAAAGAACAAAAATACACATTGAATAATATGGAAATTATAAAATACAACATAAAGTAAGCCTACATATGTACATATATTACAAAAACATAAGTCAATCTTTCACACTCGCGTTCTAGAGGACACATAGTTAACATTTGCAAAATACACGTTCATTATTATCACACAAAACAAGCATACTACATAACAATTATGTCCACACACTCTGATCACAAATAGCACACACTCTCTCGCAAGATTGGTTAATACAGGAGGGGCGGGGTGTGGGAGTTGGTGGGTGGGTACAAACTGGTATTTGAATATTTAATTGTCATTATTGATTAAAATTAATCACTATTATTACTAGTAATAAAAATAATAATGATACTACTACTACTACTACTACTACTACTACTACTACTACTACTACTACTAATGATGATGATGATGATGATGAAATTAATAATAATAATAATAATAATAATAATAATAATATTGATAATAATAATAATAATAATAATAATAATAATAATAATAATAATAATAATAATAATAATAATAATGATATTGATAATAATAATAATAATAATAATAATAATAATAATAATAATAATAATGATGATAATGATAATAATAATAATAATAATAATAATAATAATAATAATAATAATAATAATAATAATAATAATAATAATAATAATAATAATAATAATAATAATAATAATAATAATAAAATCATGCTATCACGCGCTTTTTTTTAAACGAACTCAAAACGCGAGAAATATATATATTTTTTAAAATTTAGATTGACTGCATCTAATACTAATATTGAAGGCAGGGTGGAAACCGGAGTACCCGGAGAAGACCTCGGTATCCTGAAAAGTCTCGTACCTAAAGGTAAATTCGTCCCATGAACGGGGTTCGAAACCGTGACCTTCGCATAATATTAATAATATTAAGAAGAAGAAGAAGAAGAAGAAGAAGAAGAAGAAGAAACCATGCTACCATGCCCCTTTTCTTCAAGCGAACTCTAAGCGCGGGGATCTCAAGAAATCGCTATTACAGGCGAAAGATATATATAGATATATATATATATATATATATATATATATATATATATATATATATATATATATATATATATATATATATATATATATATATATATATATATATATATATATATATATATATATATATATATATATATATATATATATATATATATATATATATATATATATATATATAAATGTATAACATAAATAAATTTAAATTGACTGCGTCCAATCCATTATTGAAGGCAGGGTGGAAACCGGAGTACCCGGAGAAAACCCTCTGTATCCTGACAATTGTCGTACCCAAGTCACGGAAGTTCGTCCCATGAACTGGGTTCAAACCCGTGACCTTCACCTAGAAAACCAGCATTCTATCCACCCCACTGATGCTAAACACTTGTTATGACCGAGCAGCTACCTCATCCTGATATTACAAAAACATTTTATTGGGCTAGCTAGCAGGGTGAGGATGTTCAAGGCCCCAATTCCAAGGCGTTGTTTACTTTTGGCCAAAACGAGTTTTCTCTAAAATTCGAATTGTTATTTTTAAATTAAACAATGTGTTACGTTTGAGACGCGCACGATAGATCTGATCGTTTTGTGTTGCAAACATGCAATAACAGAGTGTATTTACCTTTGATTTGATTTTGCGTTGTTGTTAGAAGAAGCTTTGTATAATGTTGATAATATAATATTGGAGAATTTTCTAGAATTACTTGTTTACTATACTAGATAAATCTAATAATAGCTAAGAGATTCTTCTAACCTAAATAAGGTTGTATGATGTAAGACAGTGCATAGGTCCGGTGACGAGTTTTATTTTGATTGGCTGTTATTGCGTCATGCTGGAATGTTCGAACTTTCTCTCGATTACAGAGAGACTATTATTAGCGGTGCACTGTGTGGTCTTGAGAAAGTGAAAAAGTGATAGTGAGAGATTTGTGTTGATTTTTGATGATGATCTTTGAAGTGATTTTCGGAAAGCGATCTTGTATGCAGTTGTTGATGTACGCTGAATAAATTTGGGAAACCTCACACGACGACTCCTGCCTTGTTGGTGAGTGAACAGGTTGCGTGGATAAACGAATGTGAGCTATACTTCTCAAGATTCAAGCATCTGGGCTGAATCAACTATTGATAAAATCAACAACTGTGTAACACAATGATGACGTAACACAATGCTGTTGCTCAAACCAACTGCGAAAATTTGAAGTTTCTATTCGGTTCTGGCAAACGAATTCTCCCTGTGACCTTTGACCCTATTTCTGGACCACGTGGCTTCAAGAGTGCGTCTTTGGTGTGTGGGGTAGGGTAGGCAGGGTGGGGTAGGCAGGGTAGGGTAGGGTAGGCAGGGTGGGGTAGGCAGGGTGGGGTAGGCAGGGTAGGACAGGCAGGGTCTATTATATCAATTTAAAACGAACAACCTTACCGAGTCTATTTTTAGGTCAAGAATGTTGGCTAGGGGTTGCTGTTCATAGGCTGACACACTACACAACTTAGTCATAAAACACAACTACTAACCTTTATTTTTTCAGTGGGGCGACACTCATTGTGAACGCCACAAGGATTTGTCGAGGGTGTGTGATCTAAGTGAGTCCATTTAAGTCAGTTTCGAAGTTTAGTTATACAAGAGCAAGAAGTCTCTCTCTCTCTCTCTCTCTCTCTCTCTCTCTCTCTCTCTCTCTCTCTCTCTCTCTCTTTCGTATTCCCTCCCTCTCTCTCTCTCTGGTTACCTTATAAATTTCTCTTTCTTGCTCTCATAGTTTTTCCTCTCTCTCTCTCTCTCTCTCTCTCTCTCTCTCTCTCTCTCTCTCTCTCTCTCTTTCTCTCTCTTTCTCTCCCTCTTTCTGGTTTCCTCCTCACTTTCTCTTTCTCTCATATTTTTTCCTCTCTCTCTCTCTCTCTCTCTCTCTCTCTCTCTCTCTCTCTCTCTCTCTCTCTCTCTCTCTCTCTCTCTCTCTCTCTCTCTCTCCTTACCTTCACACTTCCACAAAATCTGGTTCCGCGGGCGAAGGTGACGCAACCTTGAAGGAATGTGATGGAAAGTCGCGCAGACTCGTGCACCGACAGAAAGAGCTGCAACCGGTGTTTTAACTTCATCAAACGTTCGCAACACCGGCAAAGTCAGCGCGGTTTTGTTTGTTTGTTTTATTGTGTTTTTTATATTTTTTTTTTAACATGGTGACCAGCATGTGTGTTTGTGTGTGCGTGTGTGTGGGCGCGTATGTATGTATGTACATGCGTGATGTAATTTTCGCTAGTATCCGCTCCTCTTCACTGTTTGTCCGTTGAGGCGGCGCCACACATGCCGACTGCGGCCCGATCGCGTTGCCGATTTCAACCCGGTGGCTCTTAGATGACGTCATTATGCAACGTCCGACCCCGACCGACTAAGAATCTTGTGATTAGAACCTATTCTATACTGCCATGAGAAATCGTCCCCGATTGTAAGCCTCAACATATCAGAACACGGTTCGCGAGAACGTGATTTTAACGTCAGCATTGCGAACTAAACGACTCTACATTTCACCCATAGTGGAACCCTCTACCTTCGTTGTCGATGTTTCACTTTTCTCTTCCGAATATGACCATAAACTGCTGCCAATGCAAGCAAGTCGTCACTGGCATCCATTTTGAACAACAGGAAGATGTGAAGCGACCTTGACGTTCCAATCGAACGGGTCGGCTTGATCGGGAAAGTGTGGTCTGGCAATGCTCACGTTTTACCAGCCCGACCCGATCGCACTCCGATTAAAACGGATCTGTAAACTGCGCTACAAACGGCCTCAAAAACCGGTGTGTGTGGCGGCCCCTTTACGGGCCTTTAGCAGTGATTGCACACGCGGGAAACGTTCACAGAAGTTGAACACCATCTTGCAGCACAATAGAGGGAGCGAGCGTAACCTGGCGTTTACCACTCCAAAGAGATGCAGAGGATGTATCCTGCTTCCTCAGTTTCCCTTAAAAAAAAAAACAACCCAATGCCTCCTCCTTTTCACAACAGGCTTAGACACATCTTTGCTCCATGTGCTTCACACCTTTTATTTCGCTACCCCTTTTACCCCTGCCCTCCCTCGCCCCATTCTCCCACCCCCACCTCGCGTTTACCCTCCATTAACCAAACTACTTTCAGGAAACTGGAATAAAAGAAGTCGGTCTTCCATCCCTCTGAAAATCAGGATGCGCGCTCTCTCTCTCTCTCTCTCTCTCTCTCTCTCTCTCTCTCTCTCTCTCTCTCTCTCTTTCTCTCTCCCTCTCTCTCCCTGTGTCTGTCTGTCTGTCTGTCTGTGTGATTTCTATGATTTCCAAGTTATTAAAGGTTATTTACTATGTTAATTTGTTAAGGGACAGATTGGAAGATTAGACCTCTTATTAGTCTAAAATCTTTATCCCTAATACCACAAAATAAGTTTTAAAAAGTCTCTCTCTCTCTCTCTCTCTCTCTCTCTCTCTCTCTCTCTCTCTCTCTCTCTCTCTCTCTCTCTCTCTCTCTCTCTCTCTCTCTCTCTCTCTCTCTCTCTCTAACTACTCGAAACTCCACAACGTAAGTTCCGTTTTACAGGTTGTTATATATAATGCAATGATGACAAAAGTCTTCTTCTTCTCTTCTTCTTCTTCTTCTTCTTCTTCTTCTTCTTCTTCTTCTTCTTCTTCTTCTCTCTCTCTCTCTCTCTCTCTCTCTCTCTCCTTCTCCTCCTTGCCTCTGCTCCTACCATTCCCTAATCTTCTTCTACCTATTTTATTTTCTTTTTCTTCTTCTTCCTCTTCCTCCTTCTTCTTCTACTGTCTTCTCCGCCTTCTTCTTCTCCTATCCACGATCATTCTTCGTCTTTCAATGGTCGCTCTTTCCGGTTTGATAGCTTCTCCAAACAGTTGTTACTTCTCCTCGTACTTTGGACCGTCAAACAATGGTCTGGAGTGACGTAAATCTCGGGTTGTGATTACGCGGCTTTTCCGTGGCTTGCCCTGTATATTGTGCCACTTCCGGCTTGGCTTCATTTACCCCAAGTTTACTTTAAAAGGGCCTTAATTCCAAGGCTTTGGCTACTTTTGCCGCGAACGGGTTTTACCCTAAAATTCCCTTTGTTGTTACATTAGGGGTTTTTCGGAACGGGTGAAAGTGAAAGTGATTGTGTGTTCGTTTCGTCCAACGAGAGGCACGCCGCTGATTCTTACGCCGCGTTACGAAACGAAACGAACGTGTTTCTGTGCGCTTTCGATTCCAGCACCTAGTTTCGTTGTGATTTTGCGCGATTAGGTTGAACTTTAAAGATGGATTAGTGCTCTAATATTGAAGATATTTTACATTCTAGCTTCGAGTTTCATTTTTGTCACATAAAACAGTTTTTGGACTGCTGATTGGTGATACAGAATAGATAGATTCTAGACAGCCATGACGGCATGAGGGTTTGGGCACTCTTTTCAGTAGCTCGTTTGAAAATACGTTTTAAGTCTGAGACCGAGTTTAGATCCCCATTATTACTTCTAAATGGTTGAGTAATGTACCATATACAAATTCAAATCATTTTTGGACATTTTCCAAACGATTTAATAACCAAAATGTACTCACGAACATTAGTTCGTGGAAAACCTGATTTCCACGAAGTTTTATTCGTTGTGGTAGGCAGACTTCGTGACCTTTCACCACGGGAAGTAAAAGCGTCACATAAATTGCTGACGTCACAACAATAAGTAGTCCCGATTCACATTCACTTTCACTTTCACCCGCTTCCGAAAGATCCCTATTAGAACGTGATACACTGGTCATTCGTAGCTCAAACCAAACAGTTACTGTTCGACTTTTCCATTTCTGTGGAGTGATTTCCCCTGTTTAACGGTACACCAATACACTACGATCTGCTACAAGATACTTATTTAGCGAGCTTGAAAGGTAGCAAGCGGTTAAGGCTGCTATTTTTAGGCATAAAAGACTTCGAAATTGACTCATTTAAAAGAACTATACTATACACACGTCAAAGTTTTGTGTTTGTGTATATTTTTTTTGGGTGGTAATCTTATTTTCTTCAGTGGGGTAACACTCGCTGTGACTATTTAAAGAATCTGTGGAGGCGACGGGGACAATGTGGGACCCTTTAACACGTGTTTACTTAAGGCGAGTGCAGCCTGCACCCCGTTTCCCTCTCGTCAAAGACGGAATTGTGTAAGACGGCAATCGCACCTCTTGTTGAAGTTTTCTAAATATAGATCAAACAGGATTGAAAGTAGTTCGTCTGTTTCTGATCAGGCTTGGAAGAAATAGTGATTTAGCACTTTTTTTAAAAACAATTTCGTTAACTTGCTTTTATTTATTACTAGTATGGTTAATACTATACTATCATCATCATCATCATCATCATCATCATCATCATCATCATCATCATCATCATCATCATCATCTTCTTCTTCATCAACATCATCATCATCATCACCATCATCATCCTCATCATCATCATCATCACCGGCAGCAGTACGTAGCAGTAGGCGTCATCATCACCGGCAGCAGTACGTAGCAGTAGGCGTAGTACCAGCAGCAGAACTTTTATTATTATTATTATTATTATTATTATTATTGTAGCGGAGTGGAGGGTAGGTGGTAGAAGTAGGAAGAAGAGCGGAGCGCTCTAGAGGAGGCTGGTAGTAGGAGTACAGAAGAAGAAGACTCTCTTTTCCTTTTCTTTCACACTCGCACACCAATCGAAGATGTGGTTCTATTTCCAGCATTTATTTCTGAGTGAATAATTTTGAGCCACGGAACAGACAGTCATTTACAGTAGTATGTACATTCTGTGTCGGCCCGTGTCTGCCGTCTCACTGCCCCTCCAACTGGGGGGTCAGTCGGTTTTTATCATACAGCGCCAGCCTTAGCGGAGACGCACATGCGCGAGCCACTCGCGGAGCTTTAAGTAAGTGCCTGTGGGCCAAGTTTGTGTTATTTTCAATTTACAAATCCCGCTCGCCTTTGGCCTAATACAAATCAAAACATAACATAATACACATCACCAGAAAGGGCATAAAACAAGCTTCCCAAATATGTACATGAATTATTCATACAAGGTACAGATAAATAATAAACTTCGAAAATACGCGACTCAAAGTACGACCTTAAGCACACAAGTTCACAAAAAGATACAAATGATACATTTAAGACATACCAAAAACCCATACGTATTACATGCTCTAAAAGCTTAATGTCCAATCTGGCTAACTATATACAAATAAAATGCATGACTTATCTGTAACTCTTACAAATCATGAATCTCTATGTACACACTAACACAAGCTACAAACACAGTGTTATCGCAGGTTACATCACTGGGACTAGCGATCTCGGCCTTAACTACTCTAATATAAACTAAGTTCATACAACATTCCATAAGAATAATATCTAAGGCTAGCTACATAATAATTATTTGATGGACAGAAATAAAAGGGGGCTAGTGTACGGCTCTGACAAGGTGTCGCATTTGGCAGCAAGTTTAAACAAAGGCTGTGCGTGTAGCAGACGACGCGTCGGCTAAACACGTTACACGAAAACGGTCAAGATAGCATACTACATGACTAGTAAGGTTTAGGGATAGAAATACCGCACCAGTAGCGAACAGCAGTCGGCTACATTATTATTATTATTATTATTAGTAGTAGTAGTAGTAGTAGTAGTAGTAGTAGTAGTAGTAGTAGTAGTAGTAGTAGTAGTAGTAGTAGTATTAGTATTATTATAACTGGAAGGATTTCAAACATTTCCTTGCGTAATAGAATTTCAACAAGCAATTCTAATTTTAATTACAATGTGTATTAGAGGTAATTAAAAGTATTGTATATTTACGATACAACTCAACTCTTAATTAAACTATAACAAAAAAACACGACAATATAGGCCTGCTTACTGAATCTGTTCCTTTTTTCCTGGCAGAAACAGCGGTAGGAAACAGCCCGTCACAATTTACGATTGCTTTACGATGCGTGAAGTGTTTAAGGATTTTCAGCAGTAAAGATTACAGTGGAGCTTTTATATTTTCATCTGGCAACTGGCTTCTTCATCTCCAGAGGCGCATTAAAGGTACATGGCATCAACGTTTTTGGAGACATTGAGTTTTTACCTGGGGTGTTGCATTAGTATCAAATTAAAATGGTCTATTGCCACACTAAAAGACGAAATTTTAAACACGTGGGGTGGTGTTCAAAATAAGTGCATTTGCCACAGGGTGTCGGCTCAAATCACCATTTCTCGCAGGCATTTTCCTGAAATACACGCTTGGATTTTTTTAATTTTGGGGAGAGAGAAAGAGAGAGAGAGAGAAAGAAAGAGAGAGAGAGAGAGAGAGAGAGAGAGAGAGAGAGAGGGGGGGTGTTCACATCGACAGCAGAATTGTGCATTTTCGGATTGTTTCCCATGGAAATTACAAACCAAAGATTGCTCTAAACAAAGTTAGTAGCCACACTGTTATTTTTAGCTTATATTAATAGACACATGAATACCAAGAATGTATCGAGTTAAATATCTAAAGAAGAGATGCGACCACGATGATGATTATAACAGAATCAGAACTCAGACTCAGAATTGTATAGTCCCAACAAACAGGAAGGGAAAATTATTTGTCAGTGTACTACACAATCATTAACTGTCACAATCACACAACACAGTGTACAACACACTCATTGACTGTCACACTCACACAACACAGTCAGTGTACTACACACTCATTGACTGTCACAATCACACAACACAGTCAGTGTACTACACACTCATTGACTGTCACAATCACACAACACAGTCAGTGTACTACACACTCATTGACTGTCACAATCACACAACACAGTCAGTGTACTACACACTCATTAACTGTCACAATCACACAACACAGTCAGTATATAATAACACAACGACGGCGACGAAGAAGATAAAACAGAAATACGCTTTCGTTTCTCCCTTTTTTATTTCCATTCCGTTCTTGTTTCTTTCATTGGTGTTTTGAAAGTATTGTGGTTTTGTGTATGTGTGGTGTTTTGTGTATGTGTGGTGTTTAGTGTATGTGTGGTGTTTTGTGTATGTACGTGTGGTGTTTTGTGTATGTACGTGTGGTGTTTTGTGTATGTGTGGTGTTTTGTGTATGTGTGGTGTTTTGTGTATGTACGTGTGGTGTTTTGTGTATGTGTGGTGTTTTGTGTATGTGTGGTGTTTTGTGTATGTGTGGTGTTTTGTGTATGTGTGGTGTTTTGTGTATGTACGTGTGGTGTTTTGTGTATGTGTGGTGTTTTGTGTATGTGTGGTGTTTTGTGTATGTGTGGTGTTTTGTGTATGTGTGTGTGGTGTTTTGTGTGTGATGTTGTGTGTGGTGTTTTGTGTGGGATGATGTGTGTGTGGTGTTTTGTGTATGTGTGGTGTTTTGTGTATGTGTGGTGTTTTGTGTATGTGTGGTGTTTTGTGTATGTGTGGTGTTTTGTGTATGTGTGTGTGGTGTTTTGTGTGTGATGTTGTGTGTGTGGTGTTTTGTGTGGGATGATGTGTGTGTGGTGTTTTGTGTGGGATGTAGTGTGTGTGGTGTTTTGTGTGGGATGTTGTGTGTGTGGTGTTTTGTGTGGGATGTTGTGTGTGTGGTGTTTTGTGTGGGATGTTGTGTGTGTGGTGTTTTGTGTGGGATGTTGTGTGTATGGTGTTTTGTGTGGGATGTTGTGTGTGTGGCGTTTTGTGTGGGATGTTGTGTGTGTGGTGTTTTGTGTGGGATGTTGTGTGTGTGGTGTTTTGTGTGGGATGTTGTGTGTGTGGTGTTTTGTGTGGGATGTTGTGTGTGTTGTGTTTTGTGTGGGATGTTGTGTGTGTGTGTGGTGTTTTGTGTGGGATGTTGTGTGTGTGTGTGTGTGTGTGTGTGTGTGTGTGTGTGTGTGTGTTGGATGTTTTTGTTTGTCGAGCGATCGATCTGGAACTATTTTTGTTGTATAAACGTTGTTTACTCAGCACGACCTGTATACATTGCCAATGTTGAACTGCTGAGTCTGCAATAACCCCATACAATTTTCAAATTATTGCGTTAATGACATGCATATAACGCTTTCATTGACTCGGCAATAAGGCAAAGAGGTTTTACAATTAAATGGATTACTGACATGCATATGATCTGATTACTAAACATAACCGTTTTCATAAAATGCTTTCTAACCAATAACCAATAGCTATAATGCGCGCGTGGAAATGTCAAGCGTCTATGACAGTGTCTTGATTCCATGGCGACAGTATCACAATACTTGCGATGTGGTTAAATACGGAGAGTCTGAAAATAATGCCAGAAACTGTGGAGACTGCAAGGAAGGCATTGGAAATGATAACAGTACAGTCACGATCAAGACAGGACAAAGCCGTTGGTGGGTGGGAAGAGTAGATTGAATGTCATTTAAAATGTCAACAACGTGCCGTCAACATCCTCATCATCATCCTCATCATCATCCTCATCATCAGCAGCAGCAGCAGCAGCAGCAGCATTATCAGAATCATCATCATATCATAATCATCCTCATCATTATCATCATTATCATCATCATCATCATCATCATCATCATCATCATCATCATCATCATCATCATCATCATCATCATCATCATCATCATCTTCTTCTTCTTCTTCTTCTTCTTCTTCTTCTTCTTTTTCTTCTTCTTCTTCTTCTTCTTCTTCTTCTTCTTCTTCTTCTTCTTCTTCTTCTTCTTCTTCTTCTTCTTCTTCTTCTTCTTATTCCTAGCCTTTTTCGTTTTCTTTATTTTTATTTTAATTGGAAAATATATTTTTCGAATAACACCGTACAAGGTTGAACTGAGACTTAGGCAGTCATAATGACCCTCACCCCAGCTTTCTTCTACCCTCCACCCCCAACCAACCCCAAGAAAAGTAAAGGTCGGAATGGAAGAGAACAACCAATTATTTTAAATCCTAATAACCCACTGTTCCCCACTTGGTCTTCTCCCTTGGCTTTATTTGTATGCTGCTGCTGCTGATGATGATGATGATGTTGATTTATAACGCGCGTGTCTCCATCCATTGTCGAATGCTCAGCGCGCGATAAGGAGAAATAACAAAAAAATAACAAACAAGCAAAACGACAGGAAAGATAAAGTTCAGTGTGGTAGTTGGAGGATGGAAGTGGGGATGGAGGCGGACAGTAGAAATGAGAGAGAGGGGTGCTTGGTTCACCAAGTTACTACAACGTAAAACAAGTGAGTCGTCAGTCTTCTCCTAAACAACTGTTCAGAGTCTCAGGTAGCGAATTCCATAACTTGGGGACTGCATTTTGTAGGGTTCGGGCACCGGATCTCTTTTTGTTTGTCTCCTCAGAGGAGGGCAGGCGAATACGGGACTGGGAAGAAGAGCGAAGCTGACGAGATGGCTGGTACATAAGGGCCAAACTCAGACAGAGATTTGTATTTGTGCAAAGAGTAGCGTTTTCAGCCTGCACCACCCAACACAATAGGTGGGAGGCCCGCCCAGTAGACAACAAAGCAGCTATTTTAATGAAACACTATACTGCTACAACCATCCCGCTGTCAGTGACATCGACACCGCTGTTTTCTTCTTATCCCTCAGTGCCAGGACTAGAAAGAACAGGACTAGGCTCAAAGCACCGCCTTTAGAACAAACATACCTACGTCAAGCCCCCACCACCCGCTCCCACCCCACCCTCGTCTCTCTCTCTCTCTCGCTCTCTCTCCCCCTCTCCCTGTCTCTCTCTCTCTCTCTCGCTCTCAAGAACAACAGTGCTGCCTATTTCAAGAATACCCAATATCAAAGCGGTTGTTAGTTGGAGATTTAACCCTGCTACCTTTGGAACAGACTGTGACGCGGTAGGTAAAACGGCATGGAGAATAGAGATGAAATCTGGCCTAAGCGGTCTTCTGATCTTTGATCTTCCCTTTCTTTCTTTCGTTCTTTTTCTCCTGATCTTTGGCCTTCTCTTTCTTTCTTTCTTTCTTTCTTTCTTTCTTTCTTTCTTTCTTTCTTTCTTTCTTTCTATCTTTATTTCTTTGTTTCTTCTTTCTTTCTTTCCTTCTTCTTCTTCTTCTTCTTCTTCTTCTTCTTCTTCTTCTTCTTCTTCTGTGTGTGTGGGGGAGGGGAGGGGGAAAGAGGGATGGGAGACACACATACATTCTCTCTCACAATCTTTCTCTCACACACACACACACGCACACACTCACGCATACTCACACACGCACACTCTCTCTTACACACACACACAAACACACACACACATTCTCTCTCTATTACACATACTCTATCTCTGGGGTGAGTTAATTGTCTGCGGAATTTGACAGTGCGCTAGATACTGCAAGTTGGCATTTGGGGCTGGTTTGTCTGATGTCCTGATTTTGGCCATCGCATCGAGCAGTTCTTTGCTTAGGTATGTGCGCTATTTAAGAACTGGAGATAGTTTCAATTTCAATTTTGCAAAACAAACATTGACCGAGTAAAGGAAGTCCTGACTCAAGAAACTCGTTTAAGCCGTTTTTGAGATATTGAGGCAAACGTGTTTATAGCAACTAACTACCTCCAAATGGCTCAACATCTCAGATCCCCCGTTGGGGTGCCGGGGGTTTCAGTATAAATAGTATCCCCACTTTCTGGAAATTTTGTGCTTTAAATTCCCACTGTCGCTGTCTTTCTCATTTGCTCTTTCTCATTCCTGCTCTGTTCTACCAATCTGCTATACTATCTTCTTCTTCGCTAGACCAGTCACCTATCTTTTTTCTTGAAAACTCTTCCAGGACAAGACTCCTTATTTGTGTATGAGGTCTGTTGGATCAGCTTGGGAATATTGGACGCTTTCTGCCAGGTGGTCACTAGGGCTTCCTATGATTTTATTATTTAGCAAAGTAGGCATTTTATATGTATGTGTTTTGTTGATAATTTATAATGATGTTTGTATTCTATTTTGTTTTTGTAAACGGGGGTTCGATAAATTAGTATAAGCAGCCTCAGCGTCCCCTGCGTGGGATGTCTTTATTGTAAAGTGACTGGCTGGTGGAGAGCTTTCAGTTTTACCAATAGGGTTGTTTCAGCAGATCTTTGATGCGGATCAGGGGTTGTCCGGTCCTGATTTGGCTCGGAAGAGTCCGCTGGACCTAAAGCAATAATCAAGTAAAGTAAAGTAACATCTCAAAACCGGCTTTAGTGATTTTGTAGTGTGTTGGTATACAAGTACTTCAAATCACGGGCCACCCTTTAATAGCAGTGCGGATGTCGGTCAGTCGGTCGGTCCGTTGCTCCCAATGTCGCTTTGTTTCGTGTTCATAATACACGTTTTGCTTTATCTCAAGGATAACGGATCCAAAATTCACAATTCTTACTTTGCGGATACTTTAACTAATACTAAGCGTGTTAGCTCATTTCGTATTGGTACTTTCTCAAAGGTCAGGTCAACGTGCTTCACCTTTTTTTTTTTTTAAACACGTTTGGCGCTGCATGTAAACAATAGCTCAGATGACTGTTATACATTTTTTGGTAGCAGACAGTTCAGACAGTGGCCTTTCATTCCAATCATTCCCCTTTGCTTCAGTACAATAAAGCTGAGTCACAACATAGCCAAAAAAAAGTTTGAAAATGCCTGTTTGGGGAGGTTATGTGTGCGAGTACCTGGAGATACATTTGAATGGCTTTCCGTCTTATTACCCTTGTGCCCCAAGTGGGGTTTGGGGGAAATAAATCCCTCCACTTTGTAACAGTGGATCCGACTGCACTGAATATTGATTTTCGTTTGATTGGTGTGGAAGCCGAGGAAAAGAGGGGCTTTGTAAGAGTCGCTCGGTGCAGTAGTAACCAACAGTTGTCCAGCACCTGACCTACATACCTCCGCCTCCACACAGATGCAATTCGTCTGCGCAGGCGGAAGCACTTAACACGTCATACCTGACAGCCCATGCGCGGAGTGTGCCTGGCGCAGCGCATGCGCAAATACAAGACTAGAGGCGCGCGCGCATTGAGTGACAGCTGATCCGAGCGGTCAGTGAGGCTATATGATTTGTTGGTTGTGTAGATTAACGTTCCCTGACACTTTCGCATAATTATAGGGGACGGTGGCTAGGTGATGGAGCTGATGGCTGAGATAAGCACGAAGCCTGTATTCAAGTCAGGACCAGCAATGTTCCATTTGCGATAGCTGCTGCGCAACTGATAGTAAATGACTGCTACCGATAGCGATCTGTAACCAGCATACGCAGCATACGAAACGGAAACTCCGATGGTATGGCCACGTCACCAGATCATCAGGCCTTGCAAAGACTATTCTGCAAGGCACAGTGCAAGGAGGTAGAAGAAGAGGGAGACCGAAAAAGAGGTGGGAGGACAACATTCGAGAATGGACTGGTTTGACACTGAGCGAAGCCATCAGAGCTGCTGAGGACAGAGAAAGATGGAGTATGCTGGTTAAACGATCATCTGTGGTGCCCCTACGACCTCCGGGTTACGGGACAGGATAGGATAGGATAGGTTTGGGTCTATCAGGTGATATTAAAACTCCAGTTGTTCCCCCTTTACTTTAGTATTAATATTCAGCATATTCGACTGAAATTCCCCCCACCCCCCACCCCCACCTAAACCCCACCAAGTCCGACCCTCTCCCACCCCCTTTACCCATATCTTACTCCCCACCCACCCACCCACCCCATCTACCCCAGCCCTCTTCCCACATCCCGTCATTTTCTATTGTCCGCGTAGTTTGGTTACAGCACGTTGTGCTGAAGGTCAGTAGGCGACGTTGATAGGCACCAGTGATGCATATCGTTGAACCAGTAATCACGGACATAAAAGTGCCAGCCTGTTGCTGGCTTTCTAAGAGGGGCCGGGTAGCTCAGTTGGTAGAGCGTCTTACTAGTAACCGAAAGGTACCTGGTTCGAATCCCGGATTGGCCAATGTGTAACCATATTATTTTCCCCTTACCATCAACTGGTTCGCTGGTGTCAGAATAATGTGACCAGTAGTCGCCTATACGCTTCGGTGTCGTGTGACTATAATCTACAGTTACTGGCTTTCTAACGTCGGCGGAACAGGGAACGGGTGAGTGTAGGAAGTAATAAGGCGGTAAGAGGGGTTGAAGAAAGAAAAAGTATGTCCCGGTCACAATGTAGGGAATATATCAGGAATTGCAGAGAGAGAGAGAGAGAGAGAGAGAGAGAGAGTAGGGGGGGGGGGAGGGAGACAGACAGACAAACAGAAAGATACAGACACAGAGAGAAACTGAGAGAAAGACAGACAGACAGCGACAGAGAAACACACAGGCAGGATGGCAGAAAGACAGACAGAGAGAAAGAGAGAGAGAGAGAGAGAGAGAGAGAGAGAGAGAGAGAGAGAGAGAGAGAGAGAGAGAGAGAGAGAGAGAGAGAGAGCCAGATTCAGACTCAGACGTGCTGTTGACAACAAGGATACAGATTTTAATAATAATAATAATTTATTTCATTTAAATTCTACGCCTTTCCCTCAGGAGAAGCTCAAAGCGCAGTTACAGCCAGCCATAAATAAATACTCAAGGAACATAAAAGAATAAAAGCATCAAACACAAAACCAAACACCACAGTATTAAGATATAGTAAAACACACCCACTCACTCTATGTCGCCCACGCATACACACATCCACACACACACATACATACACATACATACACACAACCACACACACAATAAAATACAAAAGCACAATAAAAATTGTCTATCTCTATCACGACAGTATTAAAACATAGTCAAACACACCCACTCACTCTATGTCTCCCATGCACACACAGACATACACACACACACACACACACAAAGACATACACACAATAAAATACAAAGCACAATAAAAACTTGTCTATCTCTATCACCACAGTATTAAAACATAGTCATAAACACACCCACTCACTCTATGTCACCCACGCACACACACACACACACACACACACACACAATAAAATACAAAGCACAATAAAATTGTCTATCTCTATCAGTATACGTGCATTTCACACAGAAACAGAAACGAGCAATTTACTTAAAAACGTCATGGAACAACTACTATGATCACCACAAAAAAGACACCACAACACACCTGCACAGACACTCAAGCAGCAAAACACACCTGGGCCACAACGACGACGAAGATGAGGAAAACAGCGACGGTGATGATGAGTCGTGTACCTAGACTTTGCATCTTCAATTAATCTCTTGGTTTTCTCCCTATGGTATACAAATATGTCTCTATGAACTGTGAGGCCTGACTTCCTCCACCTGCGCTCGGCGCCACGTCGCTGTTTCTTCGCTTCCTTAAGGGGAGGCCACATTTGCGTTACGTTTCACGGCTTACGCCTTGTGTTATGAGATTTTTCATTGCTCGAGATTTTGAAGGGTGGCCACACCTTATGAATTCGTGGCCACACTGGCTTACGTTTCACGCCTTATGCATTGCGCGCGCATGTGGTCGGAGGTAGTGGCAAGGTCATATTATATTTCGTATCCCTATTTTTGTATAGTCGGGAAGCTGTATTCCACAGCGCATCATGGCCTCTGTAAAGTTCAATCAGGCTACTGATTTGAGCGGTTGAAAAATGCACTGCAGCTGCCATCTTTAAATAGAGTGCCGGTTGAACTCTGAACTCTAACGACGTCACACTCTCGCTTTTTTCTGATTGGTCCTCGTAAGCCCGGCTTACGTATTTTTGCAGAAGAAATCAAACATGCGCTATCCTTATGAAATTTACGTTAGCCAGTACGCAAGACAATACATAAGGAATTCATAAGCGTAACACAAGTGTGGCCGGGTTTTACAGGCAAATGTGGCCTGGCCTTTAACCTCCAGCGTCAGCCACGGAGCGGAAGGACGGTCCGTGACGCACCGCGTCACGAGAGGAGCATGCCTGTCCATGACATCCGTAAGGCCACGGTTGTAGTCAGCCACAGGATCTTCTTTTCCGAACTGCAACGCAGCCACATCTTCTTTGAAGGCCTTTAGGTCAACCCGCCTTATGTTGCGAGAAGTAACAGTTCTTTTCCTAGGATCAGGTTTCTTGAGGTCGAGGCTGAAGGTCATAGGGAAGTGGTCAGATATGAGTTTGTCCATCACAGACAAGTCCAAGATCTTTCCAACGAAGTCATCTCTGACAATGAGCCAGTCCAGGATGTGATTTCGCCTGTGGGTGGGTCCGTCAACCAGCTGGACCATGTTGTGCACATTCAGGACAGACTTCAACGCCTTGACATAACAGTCCGAGTTTGACTCGAAGTGGAAGTTGAAGTCGCCCAGGAATAATACGTTCGTGTTGCAGGAAGCATACTGGTCCACCAGTTGGGGAAACTCTGCGACGAACTCATGGTCCTTGCGTTTGTTCTTCTTGCTTGGTGGGGGTCTGTAGAGGCACAGGAATGTAATGCCCTGATCAGCGTAAGTCAGTTGAGCCTTGCACAGCTCGAACGACTTGAAGTCGTCACTGCTCTGGACACTGTGATGCAGTCACGCAGAGACTCCCTGTATAAAACGGCTAGCCCGCCAGCGTGCAACAGTCTAGGGCAGGAATACAACACATAACCAGGAGGGGTCATCTCCTGCATTTTTACTTCATCGCCTGCAGGCTTAAACCAAGTCTCTGTCACAAAAACCAAGTCGGCGTTACTTTCCTGAATAAAGTCACATAGTGCAATAGTCTTGTTTCTGCACGACCAGGCATTGAAGTACAGGACCTTGAAGTGCCTGGACAGCTCATGCTCACAAAGCTGACAATCCACCTGGGTCAGATTAGCCTTATTTACGCCTACCTGGCGCGGAGTGGTCGTGTCATAGAAGGCTGGCACCTCGTCAGCTGAGACGGACGATAGAGTTGACACGCGAGGAGTGGCTTGTGAAAACGGTGACGTCGTACCAGCAGCACCGCGTAAGGTGGGCTCTGAAAACAACCGTCGGACCTGACTGCCAGCACAAGTCTTCGCTTGCCTGCAGGTCAGCGGGTCACGGTATGCTGGTCTCTTGGTCAGTGGGTCAGCAACAAAGTCATAACGTGCTTGGTGACCACAACTCATGTACTGGTAGTAGGCACGAGTGAATGAGTGATGCTCAATAAGGCACTGGGTCACTGGGTCACGAGGAACACACACGCTGTTGCTCTGAGACAGCATTTGACGACGAAACAAGGTAAAAAATATGCGGTGAGCGAAAGTCAATTCCATATTTAGGCGGGAACCTAATCTTACAATCGTTCCTCGTATCATTCACACTCACATTCTTCTTCTATTCAATATGCAATATAAGAGAGAGACACACAGGCATATAAATAGACAGAGAGAGAGAGACAGAGAAGGACAGAGGGAAACAAACAGACAGGCAGATAGAGGGAGAGAGAAAGAGACAGACAGAGAAAACGTATGAATGAAAAAGAGGACAGAGAGAGAGGGGGGGGAGAAAGGGGGGGAGGAGTTTGCACGATCGGCAAGAGCTGTCTGAGCAATGATAAGCACTGTTGCACATTTTGTTGGGGTTTTTTGGGGGGAGGGGGGTGATTGAGGAAGGGTGATGGGGGTTGAGGATGGAAGAATCTTGTCGCCGACACCATCCTCTCTTTTAACTGCCCTTTAATGCAAACCAGCTGTTGATACTAAATTAAATCTTGTGATAATGTTTTGAACCACTTGCTTCGTTCATGGTATGTGCAGGAGCAGCTAACGTGCGCCAATGTGGCCTGCTGGCACTTTCACCTATCACCCACTAACATTAACTCAGCGTTTGCCAAGGTTTTTTCAATGTACCCTTACGGCAGCACGACAAGGTAATTAATGCCAGGGTTAGGGTTAAGGTTAGGCTTGCAAGTAAGCGCCTCGGGCGGCTTGAGTGAGATCCTGTATCGGCCAGTGCCTTGAGCAGCTCTTGAGCTAAAAGAAACACGCGCTATATAAAAGAACGTTTAAATAAGGAACAATTAAAATTAAAGACCCTTAGCGTGGGGCAAGCAAAAAGGTGATGCTAGTTTACTTCATGCAACATTGCGAATGGTTTGAGGCGTCACTGACTTCTCTTGTCTAGGAGGGCCAGCTTGGCTTGGCTGCAAATTGTGAATGTGTGTGTGTGTGTGTGTGTGTGTGGTGTGTGTGTGTGTGTATGTGGGTGTGTTGCTGAGTGGCTGGAGATGTCAAAAGACACAAAATTGCTAGTGAGTTTGGTGATACTTTCAAAACCCGATTAGCAGATTAAACGTGTGATGAATTAGTAATCAACAATCCCAGCATCAGTCAGATGTGACGCGAGCACGATATACAGAACAAAATAAGTTTCAGGTTACCCTAAGATTGTAGAGGTTAGACAATAATTCTCTGAGCTAAATTACACACGGGGTTTCTTCTGTACTTGAAGGAAAGACATCAAAGTCTAGGCCTGGCAAGATTCGCTATTCATAATCTCTCTCTCTCTCTCTCTCTCTCTCTCTCTCTCTCTCTCTCTCTCTCTCTCTCTCTCTCTCTCTCTCTCTCTCTCTCTCTCTCTCTGAGAGAAAAGGGAAAATTTCATACACAACTGTCGACCCAATTCGCCGTCCGTATATGGCAGTGTTAATAATAAATATGTTGCTGCGGCCTAATACTGACCAGACGGGGGCGATGGCGGTGTTGGCGGTCAGACTGGTTGTTTAGCTTAAAAGGAAACCGCACTGGACATCTGTCTGACATCACATCATGCCCACCATGCTTAGCCGCAAGTCCTGTCTAAGCAATGTGACCACTATCAATTATTTGTATAATGTGTGCGAATGCAGTGAGAATGCTCACAGATTTATTCATTTATTTGTATGACATGTGTGCGTTATATAAATCGACGTTTTCTTACAAGTTCTCATGGGGGCCGGGTAGCTCAGTTGGTAAGAGCGTCTTGCTAGTAACCGAAAGGTCGCTGGTTCGAATCCCGGATTGGTCAACGTGTGATCATATTATTTTCCCCTTTACCAACAACTGGCCCGCTGGTGTCAGTATAAATCGGTCCAGTAGTCACCTATATGCGAAAGTGTCGTGTGACTATAATCTACAAACAACAACAACAAGTTCTCGAGTGACAGCTTGTGTGGTTTTGGGCTCTGTGTTCTTGGGCATGCTTTTTACAAACGAATAACCTGTCTTGTTTCGAACTATTTGTGGCAAAGAATTCTTTTTTTTTTAAAGTTAAGTTGCTTCCCATTCCCGTTGGCAACAAACCTCATTGTGGATTCCTTTTTCGAATAAAGATGCATTCAGGATCTTCTCGCGGTTTTGAAAAGACAACCGTAAAGTACTGCTACCACATCATTATAAGCACCACCCAAATATACATACATTTAATGAATTAACCAACACATTTTTTTTTCAAAAAAGACAAAAATATATGTTGATTTATTAATATCATTTTCCCGCTGTTCATATAGTATGATTGGATTGAATTCTTTTGGTATCTTTAATGTCTTCTATCACTGATATAACTACAAGACGTATTTGTGCCTGTCCGAATTGTTATAGTATTTATATTGTGTACACATTGTTTTGAATGCATGGTATAATGTGATCACAGCTTTTAGATCTGCTACTTCTCCGAGGTTATGTTTGTCTGATTATTATGCACACCACTGGCAGCACGGAAGGGGAGATAAGATCTTTCCTACTATTGTTCCGGGGTGTCGGATAGCGCAGTGGTTGGAGCACTCGCTACTGTGTCGCAAGTTAAGCACCGCCCAGTGCGGTTAGCACTTGGATGGGTGACCGCAAAACGCGAAGCGACAAATAACAACGCCCCCAGTTGACTCAACTACAGTGACTGAGTACCTACTCTCTTAAGGGTGGGGAAGGTAAAGCAGCGAGGGAGAGAGATGGGCATCACCCTCATTACGCTGGTCCAAGATAAGTGTGATCTTCAACATCACGCTCCCCTACGGCCACAAGGCTATGGGACTACCTTTACCTTTTTGTTTGTTTGTTTGTTTTTTTTTTACTATTGTTCCCTAATTCTACGGAGGAGAACATCTAATAAGGGTTAGATCGAAGATGACATCACTAGACTCCAGTCCCCCGTCTTCAGGCGAGACACCTTTATTTGCATCTTTATCTTTATCACGTGTGTTTTACACAAACCTTTGTCACCAACCCCCCCCCCCACCCCTTCTTTTCCCCGACCTCTTTCCCTTGTTGAATCCTATCCTATCCTATCCTACCCTATCCTATCCTATCCTATCCTATCCTACACTACCCTTTCCTACCCTATCCTATCCTATCCTACCCTACCCTATCCTACCCTACCCTACCCTACTCTATCCTACCCTATCCTATCCTACCCTATCCTACCCTACCCTATCCTATCCTACCCTATCCTATCCTATTCTAATCTAATTCTATCCCGTAACTCCAAAGTTCTTGGGGCACTACATTTGATCGTTTAACCAGCGTACTCCATCTTTCTCTGTCCTCAGCAACCCTCGTGGCTTCGCTCAGTGTCAAGCCAGTCCATTTTCCCGAATGTTGTTCTCCCACCTTTCTTTCTGTTTCCCTCTTTTTCTGCCTCCTTGCACCGTTCCTTGCAGGATGGTCTTTGCAAGGCCTGATGCTCTGGTTGACGTGGCCTTTCCTTCAGAGTTTCCGTTTCTTCACCACTGTGAGCAGGTCATCGTGTTGTCCAATGGCTTGTATGATCGTCTGTCGGACTTCGTCGTTGGCGATGTGCTGGGTATAGGAAATGCTCAGAAGTCTTCTGTAGCACCTCATCTCCATGCTTTGTATTCTTTGTTGTTGGTCTGCTGTTAGAGTTCATGTTTCCTTGTTGAATAGCGCATCCAAATGATTTGTCCGACATAGGCTACAACGTTTTGTGTTGCATTGAGTGATGCTCTGATACCCAATGAAGCTCGAACTTTAACGTCTTCACCCACCATTGGCGATATGGCAGACGGAAATAAACATTCCAAGGAAAAGTGGGACCTCAACACTGAACCACCAGAGCAATCTTTGTGCCAAGTAGCCGTGGAACAAAGCCACTGTTATCGACCCTGAACATTCAGAGCAGTCAGCTGCTAAGTTGCACAGCAGGGGAAAAAATAGCCACGTTTATCTTGCCCGGCCACGGGATTTGAACCTGGGTCATCGGTGTGCCAGGCGAACGAACGCCCTATCACTGACCTAGGGGCAACGGGCTAGACTGGCCATAAGGTTCCAGTGTATAGACTTGAGGAAGACCATGCGAGATGTCTATGATCTATTCTTATCAAATGGGCGAGCGACGGGTGTTGGGAATACAAGGCCGTTGTTGATAATAAATTACACCTGAGAGATGGAGAGTGACTTAGAGAGAGAGAGAGAGAGAGAGAGAGAGAGAGAGAGAGAGGGAGAGAGAGAGAGGGCAGTCTTTGACCTATGGACCACACTGCCTGCTCCAGATGGTGAATTATTTAAGGCTACCTAGCAAGCTACTACAGCCACACCTTGTGGTCTCCGCTATAGTCTCGCAAATACCATGTACCATGATGATGATGATGATGATGATGATGATGATGATGATGATGATGATGATGATGATGATGATGATGATGATGATGATGACGATGACGATAATAATAATAATAATAATAATAATAATAATAATAATAATAATAATAATAATAATAATAATAATAATAGTAATATACACATAATACAAATACAGCTACAACTACTACTACTACTTATAATAATAATAATAATAATAATAATAATAATAATAATAATAATAATAATAATAATAATAATAATAATAATAATAATAATATAGAAATTATACAAATACTATTACAAATACTATTACTAATACTATTCCTCCTACTACTACTACCACTACCACCACCACCACTACTACTACTACTCCTACTACTACTACTACTAATAATAATAATAATGAACTCTCAATTAATGTCAAATTGGAGTTTAAAGTGAAAATTCTTTGATCAGACAAATCTTTTCTGCCAGAAGTGCTACATACTAAAACATATATATAAAAAAGTATCACTAATATTCAAATGTTGCTTAAATTCAAGAAGAAGAAAAATGGCGGACCCCGAATTTGGGTGGCGGTATAAATAGCCGCGTTAGTGTCCAGGACCTGTTGACCATACTTATGTAGTCACACCTAATAACAAGCGTGTGCCCGAATTACAAGGTGCTACTGTAACCGGAGTGCCATGTGCAATTTTAATTACGAGTCTAGAGAACTCCTGTGACTAACATAAGCTTACCTCCCTGGACCAAGGTTGGCGTAGGTGGGTGCATGTTTCTGAAAAGGCTCCAATTCGAAAGCTTTGTTTACTTTTGGCCAACGCGAGTTTATCCTAAACTTGGCATTGTAAGTACATTAAACAATGATGACGTGGGTTTTGTTATTACATAACACAATGATGACGTGGGCTTTGTTATTACATAACACAATGATGACGTGGGCTTTCCTCGCTCAATCCAACCGCTACGGTTTGAATTTTCCATTTGGGGTCTGACAAAGAATGATTTCCCCTGTTTTAACGGTACATCAATGCCATAGCCGTGTGACTTTTGAACCTATTTCTGAGTGAACCAGGCGTCTTAAAGAGTGCGTCGGTGTCTGGGGTTAAGGTAAGGTAGAGTCTCTTTTATCAACCTAAAAAGAAAAACCTTACGGACTATTTCTTTTCCCAGCTTTGAGAGATGGGAGATTTTAGCTCCAGAGTGTTGGGCTAGGCGTCGCTATAGGCACACAAACGACGGAATGTATTCATTAAAAACAAACAACTATACTTTAGAAAGAGTTTTATTGCAAGCTTATTTTTTCAGTGGGACAACATTCACGGTGAATGCTAAAAGGATCTATCAAGGTGGCGTGGTCAAAGTGGGCTTCTTTTAACCCGACTCAGGTGAAAGCAAGGTGATGAAACAGGAAAGCCCCTGGGTAGTTTAATACATTTATTTACAGCTTGCAATTTTGATGAGTTCTATCAACCTGTTGAAACACTCACCTGATGTTTTAGCACCACCTGCGCTCTAGACTCACATTACTTAAAGGGGCCCAAGTCGATCAACGTTTTTTTTTCTTTAGTGAAAACGAGTTTACCTACCATCTCGGATGGTTGTTAGTACAACGATCAAATTGGCTTTCGTTTCCCAAACCAACCATTACAATTTGAATTGTCCATCATTTCTGCTCTGTCAGGGAGTCATTTCTCCTGTTTAACGGTACATCGATTTATTTGATTATAATTATTTTGTAGCGATAGAGCGGTAGCTTATATTAATAGGCACAATAATAAAAAAACACCTGAATTAATCGATTTGTTAAAATAACTATACTTTCAAAGGATTTTGTTGCAAGCAAAAAATAAAAAAAATAATAAAAACTTTCAGTAGGGCAACATTTAATGTTAATGATAACGAGATATGTTGAGGTGGTGTGGTCAACGTGGGTTCCTTTAAGTTCGACTTTGCCTCTTCATAACACTTCCGTTTTAAAAGCCTGATTTTAAGTCTCAACATCAAACATAATCAGTGTTACACAGCACGTCCATTGAAATGGATCTCAGGAGGAGAGGAGGATTCTGGTACTGAGGGTTGTACAGTCGTCTGAGGATGGTTTGGTCAACACAAAAGAAAGGCAACAACGAGAGGTCAGTGTACACAACAGCATAATTACCCAGTCCAACGTATTTCTCTATTTGTAAGGAAGAGTAATGTGATTATTTTTGCGGAGCCAGAACAGATGTCATGCCTTAGTACCTAGAACTTCCGTCACACCCTCAGACCGTCATTCCCTGAACTGCCGACAGCCTCGCCCAATAATTCGCTGAACTGCCGACGCCCTCACAAAATAAACGGGTGACCCGCCTTCAACCGTGGCCAGGTGTGAACGAACTTGAAGACTTAGCAGTTCATTCACCTTGAATAAAGGTGACTATGCGAAGCCGCTCGGTACGATTTGGGAGTTTGGCACCGCGCCCTCAAAATGCTGAAGCCCAAAACAACTTGTGTTGAGTCGAACGTAGGTCTGCAGAAACCGACACACAACTGCACAAATAAACATAGAAATAGACAAGGAAACCAGTGTGCAGTTGTTTGTTGTTGCAATAAAATCTTCAACTTCCCTTCACTGCGCTTCTGTTGTAGTAAACACTACGACATTCTGTACAATTTCACTTCCTATCAATGGGCCTTGCGGAGTCTAACACTCTACGCAGTGCCAAGGTTTAACTCTAATGTAGCTTATTTTATATTTCAATAATGGTATTGGGTGCACTAACTAACATTTCACACATAAAATTCTTGTTCCTTTCCGTCTTCTAATTATAGCGACTTTCTTTACACCGCCCACATGTGTGTGATGAATAATGTTTGTTGTGCACGTAGGGGTATTTTAAACGTGTGAGCGTGTATGTTGATAACACACCGCCGCGCTTTACAGAACACATAATACTTTCTTCAGCCAGATGACAACCAACATTGCGTAAGAGAAATTGCCTAGAATGATGGTTAGCAGTCACACACACACACACACACACACACACACACACACACACACACACACACACACACACACACACACACACACACACCCACACACACGTGCGCACACACACCCACAAACACGCACACACACACATCCACATCCCGCACAATACCTTTTTAAAACTTCTATTACAAATCTTGCTGACACCGTTGCCACACTAAACATCCAAGTTTCGTTTAGAAATAAGGCTTTTATAGCATGCATTATTATTATTATTATTATTATTATTATTATTATTATTATTATTATTATTATTATTATTATTATTATTATTATTATTATTATGACAGGCATTGGGATTCCACTCGCCAGCTTAAATCATAATTTCTATCTATAATTTGACTGCTTTCTATAATTATATGCAAGGTCTTTCCAAAGATTATGTATCCAAAATTGTGTTAGTTATTTGTAAACATAAATTACTCAACAAATCCGAAGATAAAACGTCTGTAAATCCCGAACAAAAACGAAAGGTCAAGTGGTAGTTTTCCGTGTTTTCAATATCTCCGCCAGAACAACAAATTATGCTTTCTTTTTGTATTTATTTACCCTAAAACGCAGACATAGGCGTAAAAGAAGTGGAAGTAGCAGAAGTGTTGAAGTATTCAAAAAACTTGAATCAACGCTTCTGCTATTGTTTTCACAAGATCGCCGTTTACTTGCGAATTATAATCATTGTTGTAAGGGTGGCGACGTGGTGATCGTCCTTAACGCTGATGCAATAGGACGTTAAGCTTCGTTGTTCCTCCTCTTCTTTCTTATTTACTTTGAAGACAATCCTGCCAATGCAGAAATAATTATGAAATCCTTCTTTTCCGAAGCCGTTACCTTTGCAGTTTCGTGTATTAATACTGTTGCAAACATATAACAATTAGAGTGAAATAAAGCAGTTACTTCATTTTAAATCGCAAAACAACATAAAATCACGATTTTTTTTACTCACTACACACACCCTCGCAGTAATACGACTTGTTTATGCTAATCCCCTAAAAAAAATGAAAATTGCAGTCCTTAAACAATGAATTGTTGACGTAAATAATGCATTATCTAGCAACATCTTCTAAATAAAACATTTTAAAAGCAAATTATGCTAAATAATGCATTAATTATATAGGTAAACAAATTTAGATAATTTAGAAACATGTCTAAGTAATACATTATTTTACCCAATCTGCTAAATAATGGATTATATAGGTAAATAATTATTTAGCAAAATGCTTTATTTACCTATATCATAGTTTATATAATAATAATAATAATAATAATAATAATAATAATAATAATAATAATAATAATAATAATAATAATAATAATAATATAATATAATATAATATATATATATATATATATATATATATATATATATATATATATATATATATATATATATATATATATATATATATATATATATAATTAAGAGAAATCTTATATTGTTTGTTTGTAAACAAATGGTTATTTAGAAAAAAATACTCTTCTAAATAAAGATTATTTAGCTGAAAGTGGTGAAAATATTTTACAAAGGGATTCCATAGGCAACTTCCTCTTTAAGCTTAGAACAGGGGGCGGGACAAAGATGGGTGCAATGATGATGATGATGATGATGATGATGATGATGATGATGATGATGATGATGATGATGATGATGATGAAGATGATGATGATGATGATGATGAAGATGATGATGATGATGATGATGATGAAGATGATGATGATGATGATGATGATGATGATGATGAAGATGATGATGATGATGATGATGATGATGATGATGATGATGATGATGATGATGATGATGATGATGATGATGAAGAAAAAGAAGAAGAAGAAGGGAGGTAATGCGCATGGCTACCAGCGCTTTCAAGATACAGTTGAAAGTACCGCTGAGTAGCGCTTCAGGAAGATAATAACTTGAGTCCGCTATGAGCGGACGAGGCTACCTGCGAAATCACGGAAAAAGCGCAATTTGACTGCAGTGAACTCATGAAAATAGAAAAATGTAAGTTTCGTCTCCTCTAGGGGACGAATTAGGTCAAACTGTATTAGTTTCTAGGTCAACTGTCTTTTACGAACCGTTTGACAATGTTTTTGAACCGTTTGTTGACGCCGGATAGTGTCCTCACTTGGTTTCATGCAATTTAAGAATCCAACAAGGCAATTGGGTTTTTGAGACGGAAAGAGCGGAATGTTGTAGAGCAACATTCTGTATATATTTACAGTGAAATTGCGCTTTTTCCGTCACTATAGTGCTTGAAGCGGGTAGAATGCGTATCTTGGCGATATTACGATATATCCTGTTCACGCTACGCAGCGAAGATTAGAGGTGTATCTTGAGTGCGCTGGTACCTTGGTGCAATGGGTTGAAGAAGGAGAAGAAGAAGAAGAAGAGGAAGATGATGATAATGATGATGAAATGTGTGTGTGTATATTGACTGCGTCCTGTACCATTATTGATGATGATGATGATGATGATGATGATGATGATGATGATGATGATGATGATGATGATGATGATGATGATGATGAAGGAGACTTGCAAGGAGATTGATCCACAAAGATCAGGCTCGAGGATGGGTGTGAGTCTTGAATGAATGACCATTTGAGGTTTAACGTCTACACCCACCATTGGCGATATAGCAGACGGGGATAATAACCCTCCCGGGGAAAAGTTGGTAGGAGTGAGTCTGAAGCACAAGGGAAAGAAGACATTTTGTGTGTGTGTGCAATAATGTTAGGTCTGTGATAAAAAAAATAAAAATCTAGTTTACTTTGAAGTTGCAGCACCAACAGTGTACACTGTATACTACTCTGCAAGCGCTCATCCTAGCTCAGACAAGCCAAGTTCGCTGTAAAAAGTGAGTGATGCAAGCATTGCACAAACTCTCTCTCTCTCTCTCTCTCTCTCTCTCTCTCTCTCTCTCTCTCATCCCCTCAGTCCCAACATGGAAGTACAAACACATGGAAACACATCTCCTTCTTTCTATGACTAAGGGAGTTCGCAGCCAAGTCACGTGGTTTTGCCCTTGTGTTCGATACTTCCGGTTGCAGAAAGTCTGATGTCCGCATCATGTGGAAGTACAAACCATGGACCAATTAGATGACCTTGTTGAGGCATGTAGATAATTTATCCTTTCTAACTTTCTATGTACTAACGAAGAAGAAAAGTGTAAGTACTAGATTTAATGTTCTTCATCGGTTTTTGACATGTGAAACCTGATGTTTTCGACTGTCCAAATAGCCGCTATCGGAGAGACCGCCATTGACGTGTTATTCACTCACTGTCACTTCTTCTTCTTCGTAATACTGTGGATACACCGTATTCGAGGAAAATGATTCCACAAGGTGCATGCTGGGTGTGTTCTTGTTACCGGCACTCACCGGTCTAGGACATGAGCGTCAGGATCTTTAAAGTCCGTTATGATGGAATGTAATAATGTAATAATGTATGCGACACAGACTAGACTTCGGTTTATACTCTCAGCCGAAGGAGTAGGAAATGGGAAGCACCGTGCTTCCCTAGTCCAAAACTTGCGAGGCAAGGTAGAGATGTAGATTGTAGTCATTTCTTATCATGGACATTTTCATGATACATTTGTAACTTTAGTAGTGTATATATTTAATCTATCGTTGTTTTTGACTTATTTCTTTTAGTTTCCGGCGAAACAGCAGCAACTGCCCTGAGGGCGACGTTTGGCGGACATTTCAGCAGGGTCAAAATATCACTATCAAAACATGTACGCCATTCAGCAACACAAACGTCCCAAAAAGACGGGAAGCAGAGAACTTCGGGCCTTCTCGCCGAAAGCCGTGCATCCATATACTGAAGAATCCATGGTCCCAAGCAAAAGGCGGGCCTAAATATACACCTTCCAGTTGCTTCTCCCGTTTTCCCGCTATCAAAGAAAGAAGCGAGAAAAGTAGATCACCATAGAGACGTATAGTAACGGACAATCAGCTCACCGTTCTCAGAGCCTCAACTTCTATGAGCCTAGTTTTGTCCTTTACACTTGCGCTCAACTGCAGTATTATAGTCTGTGAAGGCCTGATACAGCTGACTGCTTACTAATGTCAACATTATGGGTCCTACCTGAAACGGAACCACAGAGAACAAAGGTAGATGTGAGACGAAAAGTACTTGATAATAGGCCAAACAAGGTTTGCATAGAAAGGGGGTCTACAAAGCTGAAGACGATTCTCAGTACGTGACACACAGATTTTAACCATTAGTTGTGCAGAAATTTAAAATTTAAAAAAGAAAGTGCTGAACAGATAGACATGGACAGAACATGGACAGCGTTGGATATGCAGTAAACTTTCCGTGTCGGCATCCCTTATGTTTTAACCAAACATTACATTGCATTACATGGTTATTGCTTTAGGTCCAGCGGACTCTTCCGAGCCAAATCAGGACCAGAGAAGTGAAAGAGGACTCACCCCTGATCCGCGTAAAAGATCTGCCGGAACAACCCTAGTGGTAACACTGAAGGCAATCTATCAGCCGGTCACTTTACAATAAAGACATCCCACGCAGGGGACGCTGATGCTATACTCTAATTTATCGAACCCACCGTTTACAAAAACAAAATAGAATACAAACATCAGTATAAAATATCAACAAAACATATAAAATGCCTACATTGCCAAATAATAACATCATAGGAAACCCCAGTGACCATTTGGCAGAAAGCGTCCAATATTCCCAAGCTGATCCAACAGACCTCACACACAAATGAGGAGTTTTGTCCTGGAAGAGTTTTTAAGAAAAAAGGTAGGTGACTGGTCTAGCGAAGAAGAAGATATTATAGTACATTGATAGAAAAGAGTAGGAATGAGAAAGAATAAAGAAGAAAGACAGTGACAGTGGGAATTTAAAGCACTGAATTTCCAGAAAGTGGGGATACTATTTATACTGAAACCCCCGGCACCCCCACGGGGAGTTTAACCAAACGACCTCACCGGCTGCGGGACTGACATGAAGTGAATAAGCCATGTCCACTAGAAAGGCCATCTGGACGCTAGCTGAGCGTCAGAGATCTATCAAGCATAGGCTGTATGTAGGCGTACCCCTCACATTTGGGTCAGCGTTGCTTTGGGGCTGACTGCCTTTATAGCCTTTATAACAGGCCGATAGCGGCGAAAGGTCTATTATGAACACAGGCAGCTGGATGTCCGGTGTATGTAGGTCTGTAAAGGCCACCAAGGCAACAGCTACAGAACAGCCAGCAAGGTAGGTAATGCAACCCGCCGAAACAAGGTGAAGGGGAAAAAAAAGGTTATCGCTGCTACAGGCACAGTGACTGCTCAACGCAGCATCACCAAACGGCCAAACCTGATCCTGCTACCGCCCACATTCTTCCACCCGGGACAAAAAAGACAGAAGCACAATGTACAGCACAACGGAATGGGATGCAACGGAAGGAAAGAAGAGAGAATTGTGAGAGAGAGAGAGAGAGAGAGAGAGAGAGAGAGAGAGAGAGAGAGAGAGAGAGAGAGAGAGAGAGAGAGAGAACTTTTGTTTCGGGATTCAGAATTTAGACTTCAGTCTCATCAATAGTTTTCCTATCTGCACCATTTTTCCTACTGTTCTAGTCTTGTCTCTCTCTTTCAGAGAGAGAGAGAGAGGGGGGGGGGGAGAAAGAGAGAATACGAATGTTTTATTCAGTATAAGGCCTATGCACCCTATTAAAGGGGTGTGTACAATGAATTTACTAACAATATAAACAAATAATAATATATCAAATAGTTAGAGGAGACAAGTTAACAAAAACTTACAAAATTGCTACCTCATTGTAAAAGCTTTGTACAGAAATATAGATAACTTTCGGACAGTTGAGAGAGAGAGACAGAGAGAGAGATTGCAAACTGTAAGACACACAACCGTGTAAAAACGCCGTTGTGATGACTTTCATGAAACTCTACATACGTTACTTTGAAATTTTTACAAAATTTGTCCTAACTCTAACCCTAACCCAAACTCAAACCTTAACCCTAACCCCAACCTTAACCTAACCCTAACACAGCCCTAACCCTAACGGAACACTGTTTTGATGTCAAAATAACGGGGTCACACACACACACATTTATAGAACGGTAAATGATTAGTATGTATATTTAATTAGTTTAAACAATGACAAAGTGCCCACCTCTCCCCTGCCCCCCACCCAACGCCATGCTTTCCACAGACAGAGAGAGAGAGAGAGAGAGAGAGAGAGAGAGAGAGAGAGAGACAGAGAGAGAGAGAGAGAGAGAGAGAGAGAGAGAGAGAGAGAGAGAGAGAGAGAGAGAGACAGCGTCACACGAACATTAACTGAAGTCTTTGAAAGAAACCAGTTTGAGAGAGGGCGAAAGGGGTGGGGAGAGACAGAGATAGAGAGAGGAGCGGGGCGGAGTGTGTATGTGTGTGTGTGTGTGCGTGTGTGGAAGTGAGAACGAGGGAGTGGGAGGGAAAGCGACAGTGAAACATGGATGCCATATGCGCCAACCTAAAGGTATATTAATGTGGGCGACTCCCGAATTCCAGCCAAGGCAGTCAGAGAAATAAATAAGATATGACGATAGCGTTCTGAGGAGACGGAGATGACGGACGTGAAGCGATAGTAGGGAACAGAGCCTCAGAGCTAGACGAAGAAGCAAACATACTCACAATCTGTACAACGGGCCTACTTAAGAGGTTTTTTTTTTAAAGGCCTTCTAAACAAATAACTAAAACATTTTTCTTCTCCTTCAAATTTCAGCCCCTCCCCTCCCCCCTCCTCCCCTTCCTTCCCCTCCCCCCCCCCAAAGCAAACAAACAAACAACAAAAAAAAACAGGTTTGATTTAACAAAGTTTAGGGTTACAGACATCATTGTTTTGCAGTTTTCAGGCAGGTGGTGTGTTTTTGGAAGACTGTATTCGTGTTTTGGTAGACAAGACCAGTTTTTATGGAAAACATGGAGAGTCCGATGCTGCGGCACAAAAAAAATGAAATAAAAAATACAAACCTGTTGATCTAGTAAACACCAAACTGCTTTATATACACAAAATTAGGCTTTAAGCGAGAAAGAGGTCACCATATCCATTTCATTGAAAACATGGAGGGTTCGAAGAAGCGGCGCAAAAGGTTAAATAAATAGATCTAAATACAAACTTGTTGATCTAGAATGCACCCAAAATACTTTATATACAAAAAATGATGTTTAGAACGAGATGGACGCAAATGAACATCCTTTTTAGACTTTGGGTAGGGCTTGAATAATGATAATAACGAATGCTTTAATGTGGAGAAGAGACATAGATACAAACATAAAAAAGGTAAAGGTAGTCCCATAGCCTTGTGGCCGTAGGGGAGCGTGATGTTGGAGATCACACTTATCTTGGTCCAGCGTAATGAGGGTGATGCCCATCTCTCTCCCTCGCTGCTTTACCTTCCCCACCCTTAAGAGAATAGGTATTCAGTCACAGTTGAGACAACTGGGGGCGTTGTTAATTGGCGCTTCACGTTTTGCGGTCATCCATCCAAGTGCTAACCGCACTGGACGATGCTTAACTTGCCACACAGTAGCGAGTGCTCCAACCACTGCGCTATTCGACACCCCATACAAACATGCATACATACGTACATACATACATACATCCATACATACATCCATACACAGGTAATATTCGTCAAGGATAAACCTACATGGTACGCCATTGTATTACCTAATATTAAATACACTTAATATAGAAAAACCCCGTAAACTTTCCAACAACAATGTAAAAATGTGATGACATTTGCAATAGGATGTGTGCAATCATTTTTGGTAAGTAGTTTAATTCTCTGCCATTCATTTTATTCCTTTAATGCTGTTGTAAAAAATATCTATCTATCTATCTATCTATCTATCTATCTATCTATCTATCTATCTATCTATCTATCTATCTATCTATCTATCTATCTATCTATCTATCTATCTATCTATCTATCTATCTATCTATCTATCTATCTATCTATCTATCTATCTATCTATCTATCTATCTATCTATCTATCTATCTATCTATCTATCTATCTATCTATCTATCTATCTATCTATCTATCTATCTATCTATCTATCTATCTATCTATCTATCTATCTATCTATCTATCTATCTATCTATCTATCTATCTATCTATCTATCTATCTATCTATCTATCTATCTATCTATCTATCTATCTATCTATCTATCTATCTATCTATCTATCTATCTATCTATCTATCTATCTATCTATCTATCTATCTATCTATCTATCTATCTATCTATCTATCTATCTATCTATCTATCTATCTATCTATCTATCTATCTATCTATCTATCTATCTATCTATCTATCTATCCCCATAATTGCATGAGGACAATTATAAACCTATCGTTCTTGTTGCTGTTCTTTGCAAACCGTGAACACTCACACGCAAAGCTTAAGATCCTGCAGTTAACCTTTACCCTTCTCATCTCACAATATTATTACTCACACACAGTAGTTCAATAAATAACAACACCTTACAATACATGAGCTTGTTAGAAAGCTATCCAATTGTTAACTGGAAGCGGTGCACGACAACGAATCATGTTAGACACAACCCCCAAAGGGCTGGCGCTGTTTCCTGTAGTAATTATTATCATTCTGAATACAGGGCAGCATCGACCTCCAAGGTCGGCAAACAGAATAGGGCTACATTATAGCTGCAGGCCTTAACGTCTATCATACCGAGAAATACCACTCTCACAGCTGCACAATGAGAGAGAAAGAGAGAGAGAGAGAAAGAGAGAGAGAGAGAGAGAGAGAGAGAGAGAGAGAGAGAGAGAGAGAGAGAGATTTATCCTCCTCAGGATACTGTGGACGAAAAAACAACTTTATAACTTTAGCCCGAGAGGAAAAGACAAAGACAGAGGGGGGGAGAGAGAGAGAAACAGAGAGAGAGAGAGAGAGAGAGAGAGAGAGAGAGAGAAAGAAAGAGAGCGAGAGAGAGAGAGGCAGAGACAGAAAGAAACAAAAAGAGAGACAGAGAAAAAACAGAAAGACAGACAGAGGGGAGAGAGAGAGAGAGAGAGAGAGAGAGAGAGAGAGAGAGAGAGAGAGAGAGAGAGAGAGAGAGAGAGAGAGAGAGGAAGCGCGAGATACATAAATGGAAGAAAAAGAGAAAGAGACCAACAAAGTCGGACTAAGACAGAGAGACAGAAACACAGTATTGGGAGAAAAAGACAGAGACAGATGACACATGCACAGAGAGAGAGAGAAAGAGAGAGAGAGAGAGAGAGAGAGAGAGAGAGAGAGAGAGAGAGAGAGAGAGAGAGAGAGAGAGAGAGAGAGAGAGATGCAGAGAGACACAGTTTGCTCTGCGTTCATAGCATACGACAATGCAATAGGGTAACATTTTGTGGATTCACAGAAGAAGAGGATGAATACGCCTGAAGGTAGAATGGAAATAAAAAAAACAGCCCAAAAGCAACAACTGGGAAAAACTGTCTAGACGATAACGGTGTGTATCTCTGGCTGAACAAAAAAAACAAACAAACATACAATGTGCGTGGTCTATGCATTCTGCACTCAACCCAACAGGTAACACCAGTTTCCCCGCATGCCGTGTTTAAAAAGCTGATTACAAATGTAGCGGAAAGGGAGGCGACTGGTTGAGGCTTGGGAGAGAAATTGTCTACCTTGAATTTCTTGGTTAGACCAAAGAGTTTATTATTTACTAAACTCTTTGGTTAGACTAGCCTTGGGTGGCTCCTGCTTTGCAGAATCTTTTGGGGATGCCATTGGGTTATGCAGGACAAGGCGACACGACATTTGTTCTCCCCGGCTGACCATTCGCCTTCTGCTTTTGGTGGTGAGCGGGACTACATTGTCGGCAGGCATTTTATGCAGGTCGGTGGCAGCGACTTTGCAGAAGAGTGCGTGGCACTAGTAGCCGGCAACCCGGTACTACTAACCACGCTTCACCGCCTTGCAGGGCAAATATATTTATGTCCCTCTTTCGAGGGATATAATGAAGATAACAGCTCGGGTGGAGCAATGTTCTCAAGGTCGTGGCCGAGAGACGGGGGTCAAATACCCCGCTCGGCTACACAAAGACTACGAATGACATACTGCCTCAATGGGAGAACGGATATATCACGGTCACGCAGCTTGATTTCCTTCTAGTTCAAACCCAAAGCTTCTTTCTTATGACTAGATTTTCTTATGACCATACATAATAATTCAAACGACTTAAACAAACTTTTAAAACTAAATAAATCAATATAATAATGCAGCCATCTCACAAACACCACAAAACAAAATGATGTCGACGTATAATAATGACATTAGTTTGATTTTTATTTAAATTATCAATAATTCAAATGTTCAACTCACCAGTTTTACTCGCTGCATGCAGCTTCTGAAATCAGACAATAGGAAAACGACCATCAGAATTGTTTGAATATCAACATAGACGTATACAATACCTAGGTATTGCTCACTAGCATGTTGCAACTAAACAGGATTAGAGTCCCTCCCTCCCCCTGCTCAATGTATCACCCAAATCTAGGCCAAGGTTACCCCAGGTCTATATATTCCTATAATGTTTGCATGCGTGTGTTTGCGTGCGTGTGTAAATATTGCATATTACTTTATTAGATACTTGCACTTATTGTATCTTGAGGAACATCATATAGCTTATAGGACAACATAGACCCGCGGTGAAACACAGAAATGCTCCCATTTGGAAAGGGATTTAGAAAGAAAGTGAATGTACCTTTATATTCAGCACTAAGGTCTAATTTTTTTTTTCCAACCCGGAAATTTCCCCCTGTTCTCAAGCTTCGAACTTTACCTTGTTTTTACAGGTACTCGTAGAATACGTTTCTTGCATGCACAGATCTGGCAAAAATGGCAAACGGTTATAAACGAGTTTACAGCAAATAGCAATTTGTTTACAAACCTTTCATCGGTCAACATACCCACTAAAGGAGTTTTCTGCCAAGGCCCAAGGTTTTATCTCCTTTGCTCAAGCTGTTGGGCCACTTCAAAGACTGTATAATATAGTATATCATAATAGTCTTTGGCCACTTCAAAGACTGCATAATATAGTATATAATAATAGTCTTTGGCCACCTCAAAGACTGCATAATATAGTATATAATAATAGCCTTTGGTCACCTCAAAAACTGTATAATATAGTATATAATAATAGTCTTTGGTCAACTCAAAGACTGCATAATATAGTATATAATAATTGTCTTTGGCCACCTCAAAGACTGTATAATATAGTATATAATAATAGTCTTTGGTCACCTCAAAAACTGTATAATATAGTATATAATAATAGTCTTTGGTCAACTCAAAGACTGTATAATATAGTATATAATAATAGTCTTTGGTCACCTCAAAGACTGCATACTATAGTATATAATAATAGTCTTTGGCCACCTCAAAGACTGTATAATATAGTATATAATAATAGTCTTTGGTCAACTCAAAGACTGCATAATATAGTATATAATAATAGTCTTTGGTCAACTCAAAGACTGTATAATATAGTATATAATAATAGTCTTTGGTCAACTCAAAGACTGCATAATATAGTATATAATAATAGTCTTTGGCCAACTGAAAGACTGTATAATATAGTATATAATAATAGTCTTTGGTCACCTCAAAGACTGTATAATATAGTATATAATAATAGTCTTTGACCACCTCAAAGTCTGTATAATATAGTATATAATAATAGTCTTTGGTCACCTCAAAGACTGCATAATATAGTATATAATAATTGTCTTTGGTCACCTCAAAGACTGCATAATATAGTATATAATAATTGTCTTTGGTCACCTCAAAGACTGTATAATATAGTATATAATAATTGTCTTTGGTCACCTCAAAGACTGCATAATATAGTATATAATAATTGTCTTTGGTCACCTCAAAGACTGTATAATATAGTATATAATAATAGTCTTTGGTCACCTCAAAGTCTGTATAATATAGTATATAATAATTGTCTTTGGCCACCTCAAAGACTGCATAATATAGTATATAATAATAGACTTTAGCCACCTCAAAGACTGTATAATATAGTATATCATAATAGTCTATCACAACACATCCACACCACAGACAAATATCATCATGACTATTGTCATAGATATATCACAACACATCCACACCACAGGCAAATATCATCATGACTACTGTCATAGATATATCACAACACATCCACACCACAGGCAAATATCATCATGACTACTGTCATAGATATATCACAACACATCCACACCACAGGCAAATATCATCATGACTATTGTCATAGATATATCACAACACATCCACACCACAGGCAAATATCATCATGACTACTGTCATAGATATATCACAACACATCCACACCACAGGCAAATATCATGACTACTGTCATAGATATATCACAACACATCCACACCACAGACAAATATCATCATGACTATTGTCATAGATATATCACAACACATCCACACCACAGGCAAATATCATCATGACTACTGTCATAGATATATCACAACACATCCACACCACAGGCAAGTATTATCATGACTGTTGTCATAGATATATCACAAATGTCCACACCACAGGCAAGTATCATCATGACTGCTGTCATAGACTTATCACAACACATCCACACCACAGGCAGATAGCATCATGACAACTGTCATAGACTTATCACAACACATCAACACCACAGGCAAATATCATCATGACTACTGTCATAGATATATCACAACACATCCACACCACAGGCAAATATCATCATGACTATTGTCATAGATATATCACAACACATCCACACCACAGGCAAATATCATCATGACTACTGTCATAGATATATCACAACACATCCACACCACAGGCAAATATCATCATGACTACTGTCATAGATATATCACAACACATCCACACCACAGACAAATATCATCATGACTATTGTCATAGATATATCCAACACATCCACACCACAGGCAAATATCATCATGACTACTGTCATAGATATATCACAACACATCCACACCACAGGCAAGTATTATCATGACTGTTGTCATAGATATATCACAAATGTCCACACCACAGGCAAGTATCATCATGACTGCTGTCATAGACTTATCACAACACATCCACACCACAGGCAGATAGCATCATGACTACTGTCATATACTTATCACAACACATCAACACCACAGGCAAATATCATCATGACTACTGTCATAGATATATCACAACACATCCACACCACAGACAAATATCATCATGACTATTGTCATAGATATATCACAACACATCCACACCACAGGCAAATATCATCATGACTACTGTCATAGATATTTCACAACACATCCACACCACAGGCAAATATCATCATGACTGCTGTCATAGACTTATCACAACACATCCACACCACAGGCAGATAGCATCATGACTACTGTCATAGACTTATCACAACACATCAACACCACAGGCAAATATCATCATGACTACTGTCATAGATATATCACAACACATCCACACCACAGACAAATATCATCATGACTATTGTCATAGATATATCACAACACATCCACACCACAGGCAAATATCATCATGACTACTGTCATAGATATTTCACAACACATCCACACCACAGGCAAATATCATCATGACTATTGTCATAGATATATCACAACACATCCACACCACAGGCAAATATCATCATGACTACTGTCATAGATATATCACAACACATCCACACCACAGGCAAATATCATGACTACTGTCATAGATATATCACAACACATCCACACCACAGGCAAATATCATCATGACTACTGTCATAGATATATCACAACACATCCACACCACAGACAAATATCATCATGACTATTGTCATAGATATATCACAACACATCCACACCACAGGCAAATATAATCATGACTACTGTCATAGATATATCACAACACAACCACACCACAGGCAAATATCATGACTACTGTCATAGATATATCACACACATCCACACCACAGGCAAATATCATCATGACTACTGTCATAGATATATCACAACACATCCACACCACAGGCAAATATCATCATGACTACTGTCATAGATATATCACAACACATCCACACCACAGGCAAGTATTATCATGACTGTTGTCATGGATATATCACAAATGTCCACACCACAGGCAAGTATCATCATGACTGCTGTCATAGACTTATCACAACACATCCACACCACAGGCAAGTATTATCATGACTGGTGTCATAGATATATCACAAATGTCCACACCACAGGCAAGTATCATCATGTCTGCTGTCATAGATATATCACACACAAAGCATTTGACAAGACTTCAATCGAACATTTTTTTTATAGACAGACCAATAATACACTATTGCAACATTGAACACCATCGCCCTGGACATAAAGCATTGAGAATGGGCCAGTATATATCGCAGTCAAACCAAGTATCCTAAAGGCTAAAGACTAAGAAAAGGAGCACACACACACATGCACACATACACATGCACACACACACACACACATACGCAAACACAACTTGATACACAATTGATACTGAAGTCGCCTACGATCCATTGCAAAACAATTACAGAATGGAAGGATGGGTAAAACGATTTGAGCGTTTCCTAACCACAGCCACCAGCACTATTACGATATCGCTAGGGAAACATCTTCCTTCCCGCAGACTGAGCGCTTTTGACAGCCGATCGAAAACGTTACCGTCTATAGGGAATTCCTCAAGGAAACATTCTGCCTCTGTACCTATTTCCCGCGCAGCCATTGCATTGGCATAATGGCATTACAGAACTTACAAGACCTCACCAGTTGCACTAAGAAAAGTATTTCCTATTTAACGTAGACTGGCATTTATCTATGGCATTTTCCCCTGACGCATGCTTACTGCACAGCAAGGTTTGCCTTGGCGCGATAGTTGGGAATTATATATTGATTCTATTTTTTGTTTTTACACAGATACAAACAGGGGGAGCGTGGCTGAATAGGTCTTTGTCTGATGTAAACATTACCTGCAAGCTATTTGTTTTTTGTGAGTGCGCGTAATATTGTAATTGACCTTTAATTCTAGGGGCCGGAGGCCCAAAGAATTTGTTATAAAACTTGTTTCAAACTTGTTTCTCTCTCTCTCTCTCTCTCTCTCTCTCTCTCTCTCTCTCTCTCTCTCTCTCTCTCTCTCTCTCTCTCTCTCTCTCTCTTCTCCTTCTGTCTCTTTCTCGGGGTCCGGGTAGCTCAGTTGGTAAGAGCGTCTTGCTAGTAACCGAAAGGTCGCTGGTTCGAATCCCGGATTGGTCAACGTGTGATCATATTATTTTGCCCTTTACCAACAACTGGCCCGCTGGTGTCAGTATAAATCGGTCCAGTAGTCACCTATATGCGAAAGTGTCGTGTGACTATAATCTACAAACAACATCTCTTTCTTACCCCTCTCTCTCCTTATCTCCCTCCTGCCTTCTTCTCGCTCTCTCTCTCGCTCGCTCGCGCGGGCGCCTTCTATCCCCCTTTTTTTTCTTTTTCACCCTTCCTCTCGCCCTCTCTGTAACATCAATGAATCACTAAGTACAGTAGATCTGGTTTTGTCCACCATCTCTTTAATTTCACTTCGATTTATTCCCCCCCACCCCTTCTTCTGCTCTCTTCTCCTCTTCCCCAGTCAGCGAGTACCTTTACAATACATTTCATGCATCATAGACAATACAACAAAGTTGCAGTTCTTATAGTTTTGGTTTTGTTTTAATAATAGTAAACATCTCTTTTAGTACAATAGTTCATTTTGTTAAGGCATAATATTTTATTCTCTCTCTCCCTCTCTTTCTCCCTCCCTCCCTCCCTCTCTCTCTCTCTCTCTCTCTCTCTCTCTCTTTGTCGCTCGCTCGGCCACATTACGCACGACGATGATCTCTGTTTCTGTGTAAATACAAAATAGGTTGATGCTGCACAGAATCAAAAACTTTCATTAGATCTACGAAACAAGCATACAGCTTACCACCTTTCTTTGCTAAACACTTCTCTACTATTGCATTTAAGGTAAACAAATGATCAGTAGTGAATAGCCACGCCTAAAACCTGCATGCAGTGCCATCAGCACATTGTGTTCCTCAGTCCACTTCAAAAGTCTTAATTCAATACTGATGTGTAGCATTTGGGCACTAAGCTAAACAAAGACACCCTTCCCTGCTCGTCCCTCCCCACTATAAATATCAGTTACATTAAAATCTCCCTTTTTAAATATTGGCACAATAATTGCTTTAGCCCACTCTTCTGGATAAGACCCTTCTTCAAACAGAGTGTTGAATTCAAACAGAGTGTTGAAAAGCTTTGTTAGAAAACAAACAGTTACTTCCCCTGACAACATCAGCATTTCAGCTGATATCTGATCGATACCGCATGATTTTCCTATTTTTAGTGTCTTTATAGCTTCCCGAACCGAAGTCCAAGTAATATTTCATTATGCACGAGGAATTGTGAAGGTTGGATGTACACATTCGATATTAAAGATGTTGTTCGATCACTGTTGATTTTTGATATTTTCTCTCTTTACGAAACTTTTGTTGACAATGACAAACTGACTTACGCTCCTTTCAAAAATTATTATTGTTACAAAGCAGTCCGAATTAATGAAGGCAGTAGAAGGTGTACTCGTATTTGTTCGTAAAACTTTGGCAGATTTTGTACAGAGAATTGGAGTGAAATAAAAACACATGGTTGTATTGAAACTGATTAAAAGAATGACTTGGTTTATTGAAAGATGTTTTCCTGATCTGTCAATATGTTCACCTGATCTGTCAATGTGTTCACCTGATCTGTCAATATGTTCACATGATCTGTCTATATGTTCACCTGATCTGTCAATGTGTTCACCTGATCTGTCAATATGTTCACCTGATCTGTCAATATGTTCACCTGATCTGTCTATATGTTCACCTGATCTGTCAATGTATTCACCTGATCTGTCAATATGTTCACCTGATCTGTCTATATGTTCACCCATATGATAGTAAATATTGGAATGTGGACGAGCAGGCTTATGGCATTGAAGTTTTGGAGCAATGTTTAGTTGAACAGATTTTCAAACTCTGCGAGAAATATCTACAGCATCAACAACATCTATATCATGTGTTCGTAGACTTCAAGAAAGCGTTTGACCCAGTCTGGCATGCAACTCTGTGGGCAACCATGTACAACATCAGCCCTAAAATTATTGAAGTCATCAAAAACCTGTATGACAAGGCTACCAGTGCAGTCCTCCACAACAGCGCCATTGGGAACTGGTTCTGAACAACAATCGATGTGCGTCAAGGATGCTTACTCTCTCCAACACTCTTCAACATCTTCCTAGAGCGCATCATGTCAGATGCCCTTGAAGATCACGAAGGCACAGTCAGCATAGGGTGTAGAACAATCTCCATCCTCCGTTTTCCGGATGACGTTGATGGATTGGCTGGAGAGGAACAAGAACTTGAACAGCTGATACAGAGGCTTGACACCACATCCAGAGCGTATGAAATTGAAATCAGTGCAGATAAGACCAAAATGATGACCAACAACACCAATGGCATCAACATGAACATCAAAGTCCAAGACTAAACACAATGCATGGCTTCAAATATTTAGGAGCCATTGTATCAGACAAAGGGTCCCGACAGGAAGTCAACACCAAGATAGCACAAACAACTAGTACCCAGCACATCACCAACGACGAAGTCCGACAGACCATCACACAAGCCATTGGACAACACGATGACCAGCTCACAGTGCTGAAAAAACGTAAACTCCGATGGTATGGCCACGTCACCAGATCATCAGGTCTTGCAAAGACCATCCTGCAAGGCACAGTGCAAGGAGGTAGAAGAAGAGGGAGACCGAAACAGAGGTGGGAGGACAACATTCGAGAATGGACTGGTTTGACACTGAGCGAAACAATCAGTGTTGCTGAGGACAGGGAAAGATGGAGTACGCTAGTTAAACGATCATCTGTGGTGCCCCTACGACCTCCGAGTTATGGGATAGGATAGGATAGGATAGGATTGCACACTGCCAGTGAGTGTATGAACAGACGGATTTGTGTGGGTGGGGATCAGCGGGAAGTGTTGTGGTTTGATGGCGACTGTAGGCAGGCTAAATGTAAGGCTAGGCAGTTACTGACTAGGTTTAAATACACTGAGCAGCAGCATGATAGACAGTTGTATGTTGCCGCTCGTAAAGATTATAAATCTGTAATTAAATAAATTACAACTAGCTACAGCCGGGGAAAAAGCAAAGTGCTTAGCGTCCTTAGAAAAGAATGGGCAGCTGTTTTTGGAGGGAACTAAAGAAAATTTCTGGTAAAAAGAAAAGTGGGATTTGTAAAGAGATAACTGAGGATCAATGGTTTACTCATTTTCAGCAGCTGTTTAAAAGAGAGAGAGAGAGAGAGAGAGAGAGAGAGAGAGAGAGAGAGAGAGAGAGAGAGAGAGAGAGAGAGAGAGAGAGAGAGATTTATCTTCCTCAGGATACTGTGGACGAAAAAAACAACTTTATAACTTTATTTTTACGCGCGCACTGTCAAAATGTACATGTAGGCCTACACCCAAGGGAAGGGAAAGTAACAATCGCGTACTTGTTCGAACAAGAAGTGTGGGTTCTGTTTGTGATCTGATTTCATGGCAGTAAAACAGGGATATCATACGGCGTGGCTATCAAAGTGCACCCAGCCACCATGTGATATCTCACCACCGTTTCCGATCCTGTTTCCTACCCACAAAGCGGGTTTCTCTACTCACTCCTTATTTCCTTAGATACTGCCTACTGCCACTACGCTTTTTGTTAGGTCTTCTTCGTTCCACGCTCAAAGCTCTTGTAATAGTGGGTGGTTGAAAAGTTACTCCCTATTCCAATGGCTGACACCTTTCGTAAATATTATTGTCTTTAAATGAAGTCAAATGTATTGCGAACCTTACAGTGGTACAATGTATTTGCCGATCTCTGATGTCATCTCACAGTGCCCGGGACAGCCCAAACTGGCGCGTCGCCTCGCACGGCGCCAGCGATCTCAGCTGACATAAGATAGAAAGAAAGAAAGAGATTTCTCTTATATAGCGCACTTACAAGCTTCTCAAAGCTCTGGCCCGTAATATCCAGCAATCACACAATAGTTTGCTGAAGTCATGATTCGAACCCATGTCGCCCAAGACGCACTCGCACGGAAATAAAGTCGGAAAACCTTGTGTCAATGTGAGACGAAATCAAGGATCATCTGTTAAAATGCTACCGCTATAAGAACGACAACTCACGTTGTTTGATGCACATGCAGTACGGCTTACAAAAGTTATCGGCCATGCTCAATAGGGATCAACTTTTCAACCACCACTGAATAATTATGTTCTTGTATTGTCTTCTTATCCTATCCAAAGGTCTTGTAGTGTCTTCTTATCCTATCTAAAGGTCTTGTTATAGACTTCATTTTAAACCTCTTCCTGAATAACCTTCGTTCTTCCTTTCGTCCTTCACCATACTGACTTTCGTGTTG
>CM072517.1:70316236-70321236 GCA_036898135.1 Oncomelania hupensis
AGGACTTCCTGTCGAGACCCATTGTCTGACACAAGGCTCCTAAATATTTGAAGCTGTGCACTGTGTTGAGGGATTGGCCTTGTACTTTGATGTCCGTGTTGATGCCATTGGTGTTGTTGGTCATCATTTTGGTCTTCTCTGCACTTATTTCCATTCCATAAGCTCTGGAGGTGGTGTCAAGCCTCTGTACAAGCTGTTCAAGTTCTTGTTCCTCTCCAGCCAATCCATCAATATCATCCGCAAAACGAAGATTGGAGATTGCTCTGCCCCCTATGCTGACTGTGCCTTCGTGATCTGCAAGAGCATCTGACATGATGCGCTCTAGGAAGATGTTGAAGAGTGTTGGAGAGAGTAGGCATCCTTGACGCACACCGATTGTTGTTCTGAACCAGTTCCCGATGACGCTGTTATGGAGGACTGCACTGGTAGCCTTGTCATACAGGCTTTTGATGACTTCTATAATTTTGGGCTGATGTTGTACACTTTCATGGTTGCCCATAGAGCTGCATGCCAGACTCGGTCAAATGCCTTCTTGAAGTCTATGAACACATGATATAGATGTTGTTGGTGCTGTAGGTATTTCTCACAGATTATTCTGAGGTTGAAAATCTGTTCAGTGGTACTTCGCCCTGCCATGAATCCTGCTTGTTCTTCAGCTATGATTTGTTCAGCTTGTGGTTTCAACCTGTTGAGTATTATTTTCAGGAGGACCTTGCTGGGATGGCTGATGAGGCTGATGGTGCGGTAATTTTCACACTCCTGAAGGTTACCTTTTTTGGGAAGAGTGATGACAAGCGACTGGGTCCATGGTGTAGGCCATTCCCCACTCTGCCAGATCTTGTTACAGATAATGGTGAGAGCATCAGTCATCGCTTCTCCTCCTGCTTGTAGCAGTTCCGCTGGTATGTTGTCCACTCCCGCTGACTTCCCTTTCTTCAGCGATTGCACTGCTGCCTCAACTTCTTCCCGGAGAATTGGGAGGATTTCTTCTTCTTCTCTGCTCTCGGGACATGCTAGAACTGATGGGTCTCCATTTGGTGTATGGTTGTAAAGGTCAGAGCAGTACTCTGTCCATCTGTCCAAGACTTCTTGTTCTTCTGTAAGGCAAATGCCAGACTTGCTTTGGATAGTGGAGACTTTGGGCTGTTTAACACTTGTCAGCCGCTTCACCGTCTGGTAGGCCTTCTTGCTGTTGTTCTTGTTCAGATTGTTCTCTATTTCCTGGCATTGATCTTCTATCCAGTTCTCCTTTGCTGTGCGCATGCCTTTTCGGATGTCATTGTTGATTTTTCGGTAGACATCAGCTCCCTGTGAGGTGTTCTTTTTCTTTTTTAACTCTCTTCGTTTATCACACTTCTGACCTTCAATTATCTCTCTTCCTCTCTCTCTCTCTCTCTCTCTCTCTCTCTCTCTCTCTCTCTCTCTCTCTCTCTCTCTCTCTCTCTCTCTCTTTCTCTCTTCCCCCCTCTCTTTCTATCTCTCTCTCTCTCTTTTCCCCCACTCTCTCCCTCTCCCCCTACCCACCCCACCCACATTGCTTCACGCCCGGTTTTGGTAAAAGCCACCCTGCTTGGATTTTCTTCATCCTTACGCGAGGCCCGACCCAGAAAGTCCCGAAGCTGGAACGCAAGAATCAATAAGTTTCTCCTTTGCGGGACCCCCCTTCTGCCCTTCTTTCCACCGTCCTGGTGTTCTTAAAGCCAGTGCTGATGTTAGATCTTTACAAATCAGGATACTAACTTCAATGTACCCGTTTTAACTTTCTTCAAACAACTGTGGCTTATTAAGCCTCTATGTTGTGGGATGTAAACGCTTGCCATAGGTCAAAGGGACAGAACTGCACCTCAGTCCAACATTTGAACGGGAGATAATCCTAAATAAGTTGCTTTTAAGTGGAAAAGGAAAATAACTTCGGATGAGAGTTTAAACCGAGGTCTAGTCTGTTCACGCACGCATTCCATCGCATGAACTTTAAAGATCCTGACGCTCATGTCCTAGACGGGTGAGTGCCGGCTACACAAATACACCCAGCACGCACTAGGTCCGTTTCCCCTATTCCCGGTCACCCAGGGTTGTGCTCAGTCAGTCTGGGCGTCAGACTATGCGCCCAAAGGTTGCAGGTGGGCGCCTCGAGCGGTTTGAGTTAGATCCTGAATCAACTAGCCCCTTGAGCAGCTGTTGAGCTGAAAAAGCGATATATAAAAGTGATCAAACAAATACAATAAATAAATAAATAAATAAATGCCAATAAAATAATGCCAATAAATTAATAAATAAATAAACGTCACCCGACAGGTCCCGTGGGCCCTACATTTAATTAATAAGGTTTTTGGTAGAGCAACTGTAGGGGTAAGGTTGAAGATACCCTTGTCAAAGTTTGACCATAGTGTATCGGAGCAGCGAAGTCGGTCATCGACCTGGAGGAACTGGCCGGCAACTAAATAGGTCGCCAGTCGAGCGAGTCAGCAGCAAGATCACCGAAGAGGATTTAATAACTTAATGTTATTTTTGACCGGGCGGAGACTTTCAGCACACTGTTAGATATTGTGTTGATTTATTTAATTTTAACGTCTATTCACATAAATAATTTCAGATAATTTGTTTCCTCTTTCGTTTCACTACCTTGTCTTAACTAATTTTGAGTACCAACAATCTCTGACCCTGAAATCTCACAGTGATGCGACACACAACGTATCGAAGATCGGTTGTTTCGGGCGTACGTTTGAAAGGCTCGGCTACGCTTTGTGGAACTTTCCTCTGCAGCCAGTCTTCTTTCTGTTCAGCTGTACTGTCTGCCGTCTGTCTTCTCAAGGCCGATGCCATTAGACAGAGATAGTTTTGGGGACTAGCTGTGAACGAGAACAATCACCGCCCCTAAGCCTTTCGTTCAAGATTACTTCAAGATTCGAGATTAAGACAACTCTATTTTTCTAAATTTTTCAACATTTATTAACGAGATGATTCGATGAAACTTAAGATGTATTCATTAATTTAACAAAAACAAAATATATTAACAAATCAGATGCCTGTCAGCGAGATTTTTCCTAGTTTCGTTGGCAGGCAAGTATCGTCATTACTCAGCTGAAAATCCGTGAACAATTAACAAGAAGGATAAATACTATCCTGATGAAATTAGAAGAGAAAATCCCTCTCGCTCTAGGCTAAGGACCAGTAACAACGATACTGGTGATGGCCAAAACGACACAATTCATTAAGCATATCATTCTGATGTTCAGGGATCGAACAAGCTTTCCTTCTAACAACCAACATTGTCAACAAGATGACAAAAGTATCAGACTGGAAAAAAAAATAAAAACAAAATAATAATAATAATAATAATAATAATAATAATAATAATAATAATAATAATAATAATAATAATAATAATAATAATAATATACTCGCTTTTTCACAAATCACCAATTAGGCTCAAGTCGCCACGATCTGTATCAACATACACGCTCACAGGTTTTACCCTCACACACACGCAAAACACATGCACATATCTATCACTCAAACATGTGGTGTAAAGGCAGAGAGATCGCTTTTAGAGGACGGAAAGGAAAATTGAACTGAACTGTCGACATTTTAGACTGACTGCATCCAATACCATTTTTGAAGGGACATAGGAAACCGAAGTACCAAAAACAAACCCTCTGTGACCTGAATAGTCTGGTACCTAAGTCACATAAGATCGCTCCTTGCGGGAATCGCACCCGCAACCGTTTGATATTTGAAACCAGCGACTAACCACTTGTGCCACCAGTAGCGTTGCGTGGTTAGATTACCGTCCCCGGACACATAAGCGTATAGGGGACTGAGGCACGGCATTTTAGGCCTTTTAGGTATTCTCAGACTGTTCGCTTTCAGTTTTACCTCATTTCGGCAATAAACCTTTTACCGCCAGTTACTTCCCGTGATATCTTCTATTCTGAATTGTTCAAGACCACTTTCTACATTAATACATACATTAAGAATGAACGCATAGACTACTAAATACTCGGCTGATGTTAAATGTATCTGTAATACAAGTCTATCAGTACATCACCTTCTATTTGAATGCTCAGTTTTAAAAGACATATTTAACATAAATGGACACAGCATAACTTTATAATTATGGACATTCTGTAGAATTGGTTCTAGGCTATAACATCCAGATGTTACAGAGGTTGTGAAAGTTATTGCTAAATCTCCTGTTGGTAGACTTTTATAGACTGTTTGTTTTAAAATGACGTTTTGAAATAAAGTGTTTTAAAAGTTACATTTCCGATGTCTAATATCACCTAAATGTGTGAACAGAAATTAAATTAAAGATTGATTTGATTTGATTTACTTCCCTTGATATTTTCACGCGCGGAAGAGGTCAGTCCCCATATAACGTGGAAAGGGTGCCCTGCCTATGTAAAGTCTACGTGTGTTTGCGCCTTGTTGTCACTGCAGGCGCCTGTGCATAGTGTATGTCGTATTTAATCATAATGTTGTATGAAATACATGTACCTTTTTTGACAAACAGGCACCGTGCTGTTCATTTATAAATGTCTTGTTAGTTCATTGTTGTATATGAAAAGCCTATGGTGTAAGTTGCAGCTTTTGTATGCTTTCTCCATCATCAACTCTGTCACATGCGTGCACTTTTGAAACTAAAGTGGAGAATAGAAACTGGCCTTTTAGTTTGCCACACAACCTCTGTAAAACAATCCTATCCTATTTTGCCTTTGGCTTGATTTTTACTATTGCATGGTACGCGCGTTATTGTTGACTCAGTTCGTAATGAACACAATAAAAGAGAGAGAGAGAGAGAGAGAGAGAGAGAGAGAGAGAGAGAGAGAGAGAGAGAGAGAGAGAGAATAATACAACTGAATGATTTGTTCAAACAGCTGTATTGTGTTTACCGTTATGTTTTACACAGGCGCTTGCGACAGTCGGTCGAGAAAACTCATTACATGCGAGGTTCATCTTTATGCAGTGAGCAGTGACTCAAGTGTAGAGACCTCCGAACA
>CM072517.1:70326236-70373736 GCA_036898135.1 Oncomelania hupensis
AAGTAATTATTATATATTTATTTATTTATTTTTCTATTTATTCTTGTTGTTGTTATTGTTTTTATTATTATTTTTTCATTAAGATATTCTTGTTATAATAATAGTGATGCTAATGGTGGTGATGGTGGTGTTAGTAGTAATAATAGTACTACTAATTATTATTGTAATTGTTATTATTCATATAATTGCAATTATTATTATTATTATTATTATTATTATTATTATTATTATTATTATTATTATTATTATTATTATCATGATTTCTTTTAAAAATTATTATTCTAAGGGTAGGGGATAGTGAGGGATGGTTGCCTATAATTATTTAAAGATAATGATGAAGATGTTGGTGTGATTGTGTGTGCATGTGTGTGTGTGTGTGTGATTTCTATGATTTCCACGTTAATGTTAAAGGTTATTTACTGTATTAATTTGTTAAGGGACAGATTGGAAGATTAGACTTATTAATTAGTCTAAAATCTTTATCCATAATAAAAAAAGTTTCAAACAAATTCAAAAAGTTTCTCTCTCTCTCTCTCTCTCTCTCTTTCTCTCTTTCTTTCTCTCTCTCTCTCTCTCTCTCTCTCTCTCTCTCTCTCTCTCTCTCTCTCTCTCTCTCTCTCTCTCTCTCTCTCTCTTAACAGTTGATCACTTTTCTCTCTCTCTCTCTCTTAACAGTTGATCAGAAGCTCACACAAAGTGTTTTTTTAAACAAGCGCCCAAAAGCTCGAGGAGGTGCTCCTGGCACTAACCACGGAGATCAAGAATGACAAAATAGTTTGCTCCAATCAGAATCGAACCTGTATCACCTACGTCAGTCAACACAAGGCTTGCGTCCAGCACCTCTGAGCCATCGAGACACCCTCACACGCGAACGATTGTCGATTTCGCCAAGGGAGATAACAAAGCTTCGGTCTCTCTCTTCATCGACAACGCCAGCGGACAACCTTTCTCAACCTAACCTTTCACATAATTTTTCTTGGTGACCCCCCCCCCTCACTCCCCACCCCACCAAAAAAAATCTAATTATATTTTATTCAACAATATACATAATTAATATAAACAAATATTGTAAACAATTAAGAGTAAAGAACGATAACATGTTTTCTTGCATTAAAATTTATAATCAAAACTTGAAAACGGGGGCAATGTTGTAGACACTGATGACAGGATTTTTAGACGACCCCGACGACTTAAGTTAATCTTCAATTAAAATTTTAAAAAAAAATTCAATTGAATGGCACTACCAGAACAATTTACAACACTTTCAGTGACAAAACTGGCAGTTTTGAAGTCTATTTATAGATTTATTTATTATTTACATAGCGCTGTTCCAGCTCAAGAGCTGTTCAAGGCGCTGAGCGATACAGGATCTCACTCAAGCCGCACGAGGCGCCCACTAGCAGCCTTTGGGTGCAACGCCTGACGCCCGGACAACTGAGCACACACTGGCGACTGAGAATGCGGGGAGAAAGGGACCTATAGTGCGTGTTGGCTGATGTGTGTAGCCGCACTCACCCTTCTAGAACATGAGCGTCAGGATCTTTAAAGTCCATGCGAAGGAATGCATCCGTGCACAGACTAGACCTCGGTTTATACTCCCGTCAATACTGTTCTAGAATCGCTGACTGTATGTGTGTGTGTTTGTGTGTGTTAAGGTGCGGAGGCATAAGCCTTGAAATGGGTGACTAACCTTGTTTTTTATGCAGGAAATGGGTAAGTGTATTAGCCACCCAGTGTTTTCCAGCCACCCACTTTTTTTTCTAAGTACACAGGAGTGCTCTTTTAGTGCATGGGAGTGCAGTTGTAGTGCATGAGAGTGTTTTAAGTACACAGGAGTGCACTATCCGGGACGGAGAAAATACAGTGAATTTTCGGAGAAATTTTGAACAAAATTCGACCTATTTCGTCGCCTATAGGAGACGAACTAGGTCAACTTTTTAGAAAAGGGTTCGGGTAAGGGTTAGTTGCAGAGCTATCCCTAACCCTTGCCCTAACCCTTTTCTATTAAAAAAAAATCACTTTCCGATTCCTACATTCTTAGTAAAACCCAGTCTTGGTATTTTACATACATGTATGTGCGTGTGTGTGTATGTTTGTGGGTGTGTGTGTGTGTGTATGATGTGTGTGTAGTACCAGAGGCCCCTGTCGACAGGATGAGATGCAAAAGAGTGGAACAGATGGGTCGTGTTTCTGCTGTGATAATTTCGCCAGATGAGACAGTTTGGCAGCAGAACAACTGTTCTGTTTTGCAGGAGGTTAAAATGGAAAGAGAACTGTTGGAGCCTTGCAGTAAAACCAAAGATCTTTAGTATATTGTACGCTCTTTGGTAAAACTGCTCAAATCGTTGATGTGGTAAAAACCGGTCCAAGAGAATAGCACTTGGCAGCGTCGTCGAGTCTGGCATTTTTCACTGGTCAACTGGTAGATATGATTAGTGACAGTTTTAATAATAATAATAATAATAATAATAATAATAATAATAATAATAATAATAATAATAATAATAATAATAATAATAATAATAATAATAATAATAATGGTATTTATATTACGCTTTTTCCAAATCACATCAGTTCAAAGCGCAGTTCTCACGCATTTATACTTAACGTTAACATCGAAATACATACGAAAAGAAGTGAAACAAAAACACTAATAAACTATGCAAAGAGATACCACAAACATGAAAAAGAATAGTTAAAAGTAAACTATAAAAGACGAGGGAGGCAGGAGGAAGAGGAGAGCAGCTAAGTGTTCGGAGTGAGGGGGGCTGGGGGCTGGGGGCGTGCGGCGTGACGGCGGTGGTCTGAATCAGAAAAGAAGGAATGATGCTAGTGATGGGAGACGACATCAGACATTTTAAGGAAGAGATAGTTTTTGAGATGGACTTGAAAGTGGCTATGGTACGGAGAGCTGCGAAAAGAGAGAGAGAGAGAGAGAGAGAGAGAGAGAGAGAGAGAGAGAGAGAGAGAGAGAGAGTTCCAAGTTCAAAGACCAAGCACTGAGAAGGATCGACAGCCTGCAGAGGAGAAACAAGTTTTATAATAGTTTGAAGGTCAACTGATAAGGATGATACTAATAGTGAGAGTTTCATTAATGGTTTTAAGACAGGTTCGTGTAGACCTGTGTCCATTATCTGCCACAAATGATGATGATGATGATGATGATGTTATTATTATTATTATTATTATTATTATTATTATTATTATTATTATTATTATTATTATTATTATTATTATTATTATTATTATTATTATTATTATTTTTATTTACGGTCTTAGCTCATACTAAAAACTATACATCTAATGTACTGTTATTGCTCATCACACACTATGGAAATGTGTAAATTTTTTATTGAGGTAATAAAGATGGGTTATATTGTATTGTATTGTGTTGTATTGCATTGTATTGTATTGAATTGTATTTTGTATTGTCTGTACTCATACTTGAAACGGAAGAACAGAGTATAATAATAAACTGAGGGCGAAGAAAGTGGAACATTGCTTACGAAGAAAGTCAGTTGCATTTGTTGTTGTAAACACATCCTAACGTCCGTTCCATACAGCCCAACAGCTCGATTGTTTCAAAGACGCGAGACCAAGACAGTGATGATAGATAACATGGACGAAACGCCAGGGGTTAAGGGAAAGTGTGAAACGCTTGGACATCCATACACAGATACCTGCAGTAGACAGGTATAGTAGTGGCTACTGTTGATAGAAGGGTCCCGCTGGCTCCTGATTACCGTAGATACCCCCCAATCGCTACTTGCTACCAACTGCGCGGCTGAGACTGGCTGAGACTTAACGTTGGCCCCAGTCTCCTCTCCCGGCGTAATTGCAAAAGTAAGCATCGGACAGTCTCCTCTCCAGGCGTAATGGCAAAATAAAGCATCGGCCAGTCTCCTCTCCAGGCGTAATGGCTAAAGTAAGCATCGGACGGTCTTCTCTCCAGGCGTAATGGCAAAAGTAAGCATCGGACGGTCTTCTCTCCAGGCGTAATGGCAAAAGTAAGCATCGGACGGTCTTCTCTCCAGGCGTAATGGCAAAAGTAAGCATCGGCCAATCTCCTCTCCAGGCGTAATGGCAAAAGTAAGTATCAGCCAGTCTCCTCTCCAGGCGTAATGGCAAAAGTAAGCATCAGACAGTCTCCTCTCCAGACGTAATGGCAAAAGTAAGCATCAGCCAGTATCCTCTCCAGACGTAATGGCAAAAGTAAATATCAGCCAGTCTCCTCTCCAGGCGTAATGGCAAAAGTAAGCATCAGACAGTCTCCTCTCCAGACGTAATGGCAAAAGTAAGCATCAGACAGTATCCTCTCCAGGCGTAATGGCAAAAGTAAGCATCAGACAGTCTCCTCTCCAGGCGTAATGACAAAAGTAAGCATCGGACAGTCTCCTCTCCAGGCGTAATGACAAAAGTAAGCATCGGACAGTCTCCTCTCCAGGCGTAATGACAAAAGTAAGCATCGGCCAGTCTCCTCTCCAGGCGTAATGGCAAAAAGTAAGCATCGGACAGTCTCAGCTACGGGGTTTGAACTGGCGGTTGCTGGACAGCAGGAGCCCTGGACGGTTTAATTCTCAAAGGAGCAACAAATGGGGATCTGCATCTGGACCAAGATACATTCTTCCCTTTCCTCCATCTCCTATCCTGTATCATCATCAGCAACAACAACAGCAGCAGCAGCAGCAGCAACAACAACAACATTATCATAATCATCATTATCATCATCAGGTCAAGGCAAATAATTGCATTGCCAAATCCAATACCCAAAGAATATATGTGTCTTACCATCACCACCACAATCATCATCATCATCATCATCATCATCATCATCATCATCATCATCATCATCATCATCATCATCATCATCATCATCAACATCACCATCATCATCAACATCATCATCATCATCATTACCATCATCAACATCACCATCATCATCATCATCACCATCATCATCATCATCATCATCAGCAACGTCATCAACAACGTAGCCGAACCGTTGTGGTCAATTTCCTCCTTAAGCTCAGCAGACTATGATAAGGCCTAATGCAGATTTTTGTTAAACGTTTGTAGTAGTCACGTGGTCTCTCTCTCCCCCCCCCCCTCTCTCTCCCTATCTCTCTTTCTCTCTCTCTCTCTTGTATATGTTGCTCTTTTATCATTCTTTTAGTTTGGAAAAACTCTTAATAAGTTATTACGCTTTTCTTCTGCTATATTTTATTTTATCCGGATGATTTCAATGTAATTTTTATTAATATATACAATAAAACAAATGTGAGCGCCTCTCTTTCGCACGAACAGCAGGGGGAAAGGGGCGCATTCAGACTCACGCTTGGCCGAAAAAGTAGGCCTAAGTCAGGGTCAGCAACTCTGCCAATCCCAGTCATCTTTGGTCATGTTCCTGTTGACCCTCGCTCAAAAGCTTGGCCTCAGTAACAGAGCGCGACAGATGGAATGGTGTGTACTACAACAGAGATTTCGGCGCTTTCGGACTCCAGATAATGACCAACGGTTATTTGGCGTGCTAGTCCCCTGTCTGAGATATCCGCGTGTCGGCTTTCGGTAAATTGATAATGAAATCTTGAAGCTGGGGGACAGGGTCACCTCGTAAACATCCCTGCAGCTCACAGAGTTCGGTTTCACACAAGTTTTTGTAATGTACGAGGCTCCATCTAATGGGCCTGCTTGAAACGGTGCCAAGGCAAAAGCACGCCCATTTAAGACAGGTTTGTGTAGACCTGTTTCCATTATCTGCCACAAATTATTATTATTATTATTATTATTATTATTATTATTATTATTATTATTATTATTATTATTATTATTATTATTATTATTATTATTATTAACGGTCTTAGCTCATACTAAAAAACTATACATCTAATGTACTGTTATTGCTCATCACACACTATGGAAATGTGTAAATTCTTTATTGAGGTAATAAAGATGGGTTATATTGTATTGTATTGTATTCACTATTGTATTGTATTGTATTGTATTGTATTGTCTGTACTCATACTTGAAACGGAAGAGCAGAAGATAATAATAAACTGAGGGCGAAGCAAGTGGAACATTGCTTACGAAGAAAGTCAGTTGCATTTGTTGTTGTAAAGACATCCTAGCGGCCGTTCCATACAGCCCAACAGCTCCAGCGTTTCAAAGACGCGAGACCAAGACAGTGATGACAGATAACATGGACGAAACGCCAGGGGTTAAGGGAAAGTGTGAAACGCTTGGACATCCATACACAGATACCTGCAGTAGACAGGTATAGTGGTGGCTACTGTTGATAGAAAGGTCCCGCTGGCTCCTGATTACCGTAGATACCCCCCAATCACTACTTGCTACCAACTGCGCGGCTGAGACTGGCTGAGACTTAACGTTGGCCCCAGTCTCCTCTCCAGGCGTAATGGCAAAAGTAAGCATCGGACAGTCTCCTCTCCAGGCGTAATGACAAAAGTAAGCATCGGCCAGTCTCCTCTCCAGGCGTAATGACAAAAGTAAGCATCGGCCAGTCTCCTCTCCAGGCGTAATGACAAAAGTAAGCATCGGACAGTCTCCTCTCCAGGCGTAATGGCAAAAGTAAGCATCAGCCAGACTCCTCTCCAGGCGTAATGGCAAAAGTAAGCATCGGACAGTCTCCTCTCCAGGCGTAATGGCAAACGTGAGTATCGGCCAGTCCTAGATACGCTGTTTGAACTTGCGGTTGCTGGACAGCAGGAGCTTTGGACGGTTTAATTCTCAAAGGAGCAACAAATGGGGATCTGCATCTGGACCAAGATACATTCTTCCCTTTCCTCCATCTCCTATATTTTATCATCACCAGCAACAACAACAACAGCAGCAGCAGCAACAACAACAACAACAACAACAACAACAACATTATCATAATCATCATTATCGTTAGCAAATAATTGCATTGCCAAATCCAATATAGCTAAAGAATATATGTATCTTACCATCACCACCACAATCATCATCATCATCATCATCATCATCATCATCATCATCAACATCACCATCATCATCAACATCATCATCATTACCATCATCAACATCATCATCATTACCATCATCAACATCACCATTATCATCATCAGCAACATCACCATCATCATCATCATCATCATCATCATCATCATCATCATCATCATCATCAACGTCATCAACAACGTCATCAACAACGTAGCCGAGCCGTTGTGGTCAATTTCCTCCTTAAGCTCAGCAGACTATGATAAGGCCTAATGCAGATTTTTGTTAAACGTTTGTAGTAGTCACGTGGTCTCTCTCCCCCCCCCCCCTCTCTCTCTCTCTCTCTTGTATATGTTGCTCTTTTATCATCCTTTTAGTTTGGAAAAACTCTTAATAAGTTATTACGCTTTTCTTCTGCTATATTTTATTTTATCCGGATGATTTCAATGTAATTTTTATTAATATATACAATAAAACAAATGTAAGCGCCTTTCTTTCGCCCGAACAGCAGGGGGGAAAGGAGCGCAGTCAGACCCACGCATGGCCGAAAAAGTAGGCCTAAGTCAGGGTCAGCAACGCTGCCAATCCCAATCATCCTTGGTCATGTTCCTGTTGACCCTCGCTCAAAAGCTTGGCCTCAGTAACAGAGCGCGACAGATGGAATGGTGTGTACTACAACAGAGATGTCGGCGCTTTGGGACTCCAGATAATGACCAACGGTTATTTGGCGTGCAAGTCCCCTGTCTGAGATATCCGCGTGTCGGCTTTCGGTAAATTGATAATGAAATCTTGAAGCTGGGGGACAGGGTCACCTCGTAAACATCCCTGCAGCTCACAGATTTCGGTTTCACACAAGTTTTTGTAATGTACGAGGCTCCATCTAATGGGCCTGCTTGAAACGGTGCCAGGGCAAAAGCACGCCCATTTAAAGCCACCCACTTTGACCACCTTAGGGATGTCGGATAGCGCAGTGGTTGGAGCACTCGCTACTGTGTCCAGTGCGGTTAGCACTTGGATGGGTGACCGCAAAACGTGAAGCGACAAATAAAAATGCCCCCAGTTGACTCAACTGTGACTGAGTACCTACTCTCTTAAGGGTGGGGAAGGTAAAGCAGCGAGGGAGAGAGATGGGCATCACCCTCATTACGCTGGCCCAAGATAAGTGTGATCTCCAACATCACGCTCCCCATCGGCCACAAGGCTATGGGACTACCTTTACCTACCTTACCACTGTGACCACGCCTTTGATCAGATCCTTTTAACATTCACAGTGAGTTTTGCACCACTGAAAAATTAAGCTTGCCACAAAAAATAACTCTTTAGAAAGTGTAGTTATTTTTTTTAATAAATAAATTCCAGTTTTGTTGGCCAATTAATAGCAGCCAGCTAACATTCTGTTGCTAAAACTAGCAGCTACCAAAGCTACAACAGAACCCTTTAAAAAAATACTCGTAATGTTTTTCGTTTTAGGTTGATAAAATAGACCCTCTACTACAGACACCAAAGAGGCATTCTTCAAGCGCGGGGTTCGCTCAGAAATAAGGGTAAAGGTCAGACGGCTGTACAGTTAAAACAGGGAAAATCACTCCCTGTTATATCCGAAAGAAAAATTTAAACTTCAGCGGTTGGTTTAAGCAAGGAAAGCCCACGTCATCATTGTTTCATGTAATAACAAGGCAAATTTTAGGGTAGTTTGGCCAAATGTAAACAAAGCCTTGGAAGTGGGGCCTTTTAAAACTGTGCCAGGGCAAAGGCACGCCCATTTCATTCCGTAAACTGAAAGATTGCTACAGGGTATTTGAGGTTGGCAGGAAGAGGACCTGTCCTGTGTTTAGAGCTGTCGTTTTCCCAATGTTTGATGCGGACAGTCCAACGAGGAAGATGCTACAGGTGACCAGGAAAGAGAGAGAGAGAGAGAGAGAGAGAGAGAGAGAGAGAGAGAGAGAGAGAGAGAGAGAGAGAGAGAGAGAGAGAGAGAGAGAGAGAGAGAGGAAGTTTCAGATTCAGACATTTTATTTACTCAAGGCTTGTAATTTAGGGTGATCTTAAATCTGTCCTTGCATGATACACTCTCGCATACAAACTATTAAGTCTCACAATACACACACATACAGAGAGAGACACAGAGAGAGGCATAGACAGAGAGACAAAGAGAGAGAGACCAACAGACAGAGAAAGAGGCAGACAGAGAGGAACAAACAGGCAAACAAACCAAAGCGTTAGTCTTGACATCCAGGGAAACACATGGAAATGGCCATCTGTAAGCTTATCTTTGGCACAAATCCAAAAATGCAAACCATGGGCAGCACAGAAGGGGAGATAAATCTGTCCTATCATTCGCTCAGTCCACGGAGTGCAGCAACTAATAAGAATTATATCCAGTCCAGTCCCTTCACTTTATGCGAGAGACACTTTTATCACTTGTGTTGTACACAAACTTTTGACCTCCAATGTATCTAAGCACTTGTATCGACTGAATGGTATGAGGTGTGACCACTGCACAAGCGAAAAGAAACAAAACAAACAATTAAACAACCCTCCCCCCCCAAAAAAAAAAAAAAAAAGTCCATTGCAGACGACCATGATCAATATCAACAGATATGATCCTAAGATGACTTCTGCTGACCTCAGGGGTCAACCCTCAGCCGTCCCTCGCGTGGGATGTCTTTATTGTAAAGTGACTGGCCGGTGGAGGGCATTCAATTTTCCCACTGGGGTTGTTTCAACAGATCTTTTATGCTGATCGGGGGTTGTCCGGTCCTGATTTGGCTCGGAGGAGTCCGCTGGACCTAAAGCAATAATAAATCAATCAATCAATGCTGACCTCAGGACAGTGGCGCATGAATATGCAAATCCTGCTGATCAACATGTGTCAAGAAAATGCACACAATGATATGAATAATAATGCTGGAAGAATGCGAGATAAACAACGTAGCAAGCATGCTGTCCTTGCTTTCTGTCCGAATGGTAAGCGAAAAAATAACAGTGCAAAACGAATGAGCCTTCTGCTTGCAGCTGTGATGTACCTATTACACCTCCATCACACAGGACGAAGACCGCGTTACGACCATGAAAATCAGGCAAAACGTGGTTCAACGTGGTATTGTCTTGGTTCCCTCAGGATTCCGGCGCAGTAACTCCGTGAGAGATCGTGAAGAAACGTGGCCAATCGGGATGCTTCACGACCTCTCCACGTAAGTTTTGAACATGTGCAAAATTTACGTAGTGGGGTCGCGGTGTTTTGAGATCGTAGTGACAGCGTTGTGGACGCGTGATAAGATCGGGAGGACAGTGGCGTCGTCGTGGTAAAGTCGTGGGGCCCGAGCACAAGAGTGTGGCTCGGTCAACCAATTAAAACTCTCGCAATAAACCGTAGTACAAACGTAGCACCAACGCAAATAAATGGCCGTGCAAACGCAGCAATGTAGTCGTGCATCGTGATGATATCCGGGGAAGAACGTATCAAGTACGCTGCGTACTCATCATCACACGTGATAACAGCGTGGTTAAGACGCAAGAGATCGTATTGGGGACGTATCAACAGCGTAGGCAGTTACTGTAGCGTCATAGTAGCATTCACACAGAAAGCTGGTTTTCCCTTTCTTTTCTACGTTGCTGCCACATTTAGTCACACTCTTAAATCGTGGGGTTGTAGTGGAGGAGCGTAGTAATGTCTTCCTCCGGTGTGATGGCGGTATATGATGTATCATTATGGCCTTAGGCTGTACTGTGGGTTTAGATGTAAAGAGAGAGAGAGAGAGAGAGAGAGAGAGAGAGAGAGAGAGAGAGAGAGAGAGAGAGAGAGAGAGAGAGAGAGAAGAAAAAGAAGAAGAAGAAAGGAGGAGATCGAGGAGGAGCAAGAACCCAGTTAACCACAATTTAGGGGCCCGATCGGGCAAATGGAAATTGGAACCGACTCGGGCCCGATTCGGACAAAGATCGGGCGATCGTCGGGCTACCAGAAACTTACCCGATCGTAACCCCACGGTCGCCGAACAGTAGCCCGATTTTCGATAAAGATTGGGCGATCGTCGGGGTACCCAAAACTTACCTGACCGTAACCCAACCTTTGCCGAACGGTAACCGATTCCGGCAAAGATCGGGCATACGTCAGGATACCCAACACCAACCCTATTGTAACCCATCTTAAACCAGAAACAACCCCGATAATGCCCCATCCCTGGCCAATGCTGATTTACCCTAAAATCATATCCCACATATTGTTTATGATATGTGATTGCATGAAGAAAGAAGTGAAATGTCTGGTGTTAATAGGGACTGTCGGCACAGGCGTTTTTGTTTTCGGAAGTCCTTGGTGTGTCCCCACTGAAGTATCTACACACCATTTCGATAACGATATATATTAACGTGTTCTTCATCGCTATCGAAATCGTGTGTAAATACATAAACGAAAGGCAAAGCCCCCAAAAACAACTACAGCGGAATAGGTTTTCGCAGGCAAACAAAATCTCCAAGCACATGCAACTGTGGAAGAAAATAACTGTAGAAAATTGGCGCCTAAGGACAACCGGAAAAGACCAGCAGTAATGGGCACGGAAATTTACCCTTGGCTTATAATGTATAAATAAATACAAGAGTTAAAAGAAACACTTTAACAATATTTTACATATTGTATGATAAAAATTAGGAATTATAAGCCCAATTAAATAATGATATCTTGCTGAATTGATTTTGTATAAATATTTTTCACATACGTACGCCGCAGCAAATGTGAAGCAGACCAAACAGTCCACAGACAGTTTAGCCAATGAGAAGCGAGAGTAGGCTGTCGCAAACCTGGGTGTTACTGGGTGATCACTACTGATGAAGGACTACCTTGACTTTCATGACTTACCCCAGAACATGGTTTTATTTCAATAAAAAAAACCTAAGGTACACCATTTCATTCCAACACTTCACAAACACATAACACGTTTTTCCAAGTTCGATTATTTTATTATATTCCGTTCATTTTTCTCCGAAATTGGAACGATAATTTGGCGATACTTTTTCGTCGTGGTTACCGAAAATGTTCTTGCTTCCAATTATTTTTACTTAGCTCAAAACTCCGTCCTCGTTGAATCGTTGATGAATGAAGAAACCAGTCTTTAGATGAGTTGTGGAAAAGTTCATAAGAACTAGAACTTGACGTCGATGTCGCCGTTAGATCTAATGGCTGTCCATGACCCACCAGTGACTTCTGTAGCCCTCGTTAACGTACAGTTCCATCGTAGAATTAGTCACTCCGATCATAAGCCAGGCGTCATCGAAGAATCCAGTGCCAGTCTCAAAGATGGCATCGTCACAGATATCCCAGACGGATAATACCACAAGATAAAAACACCTGCCGAACAAAACTAGTCTTAGATATTTGCATGAAAATTATTTCCATACAAACTTAAACTCCTTCAGGTCCGGCTCTGCTTGGAAAAACATGTTACGATTAATCAACACATCAGTCCCCTGTAAACCAACTGCATTCAGACGAACCAACTATCTTTCTCTGGAAAAGAAATGCATTCAAACAAACAAACTATTTTTCTCCTCTGGAAAACAAATGCATTCACTGAACAAACTATCTCACTACTCTGAAAAACAAATGCATTCAATGAACAAACTATTTTTCTCCTCTGAAAAATACATATATTCAATGAACAAATCATCACACGTATCAATCTTCTTGGGAAATCATCTTGAATGACGAAAAATCTAAATATTTACCCTACGGTGCCAGAATTTCAGCTAAAGCTGATCAAACGTCGAGGAACAACTATCTTCCTGGCCCAACCACATCTGACATCATTCAGCCTCCAGCTAAACTGTCGTTGGCACCCCACAGAATAAGTTGCCTCGGAGCTTGGGTAGAATCCTCCCTGTCCAGTCTAGATCTCTTTCCCAACTGATTGACAGTTTTCCTAACCGATTTCGCCTCTGTTTCATTTTACTAAGGTTACCATACTTTTATCATTAAAACAACCAATGAAAATTTCCCAACGCAAACAAATGACCTATCACCTCAAATATTATATTTTATAAAATTAATAGCTCACAACCTCTTTGCTTTTCCTAAAATTTTATTATTGGCATTAATCACAAACTTTCACACAAAAGAATCATCGATAAAAATCGTCCATTTTATTCTTTTCCAGGAATACACAAAATGGCGATTGACACGCAGCAAAATTGACGTCATATTTCTAAATGTACCACAGGCACTCTATACAACAATTTGCACTTGGAAAAATAAAAATACTCGCGAGCGTTTCGTTTCGCGACATAGGCCTATGTTAGCTTGTGCCCATCGTCCCTTTGTAGTGGGCAGAATCGGGCGACACGCGGGACCGCGAATCGTTACGCATCGCATTTCTGGACTTCGTTACGCATCGGGCTTTTGTAAGGTAATATCGGGCCCCTACTCTAGCCAGACAAAAGTCGGGATAAGTACTGTGCCCTACGCGCCGCGAATGGGGCCCAGATCGGGCTGGTTTGCTGGGAAGAAGGAGAAGAAGAAAAACAACAACAATAACAACAAGACGAGGGTAAAACGCAGGCTCAAGATTAACTGCGATGAGAGTCGATAAGGGGTGGAAGGAAATGTTTATGTTTGTGCATTGAAAAAAATATCTTTAGGTAACTATACTTTAATTAGTACATAATTAAGCAGTCAATTAGAAACATTGTTGATAATAAATGTACTGTAACAAAGGAATGACTACGTTAATTTAATAACAACCTACACAACGTTTCATCTCCACAAGGGTTCTTCGATACATTACTCTAATGATTAGAATACGAGTAATAATAATAATCATAATCATAATCATAATCATAATCATAATCATAATAATACTGGATGCAATCGCACTTTTTTTTTCTTAAATCGAACTCAAAGCGCGGCGCTCTGAAGCGATCTCTATTACAGAAGTCGGAACAGAAACCAATTTTTAGTTTTGAAAATGTTAAGATTGACTGCACCCAATATTATTATGGAAGAGATGGAAGAAACCGGAGTACCCGGATAAAACCCTCGGTATCCCGGAAAAGTCTAGAACCTAAGTCACGTCAGTTCGTCCCCACGCGGGGTTCAAACCCGTGACCTTCAATCTAGGAAACCAGCTGACTATCCACGGAGCTAGCAGGACACCTCAGGTGTAAGTTACAATACATCTTTGCGGCACCGAGGTTTCTTACTCCTTCGGATGAGAGTTTAAACCGAGGTCTAGCCTGCATGTGCACGCACGCATTCCATCGCGCGGGCTTTAAAGATCCTGACGCTCATGTCCTAGACGGGTGAGTGCCGGCTACACCAATACACCCAGCACGCACTAGGTCCCTTCTCCCCATCCCCAGGAAGGTGCTCAGGCGTCAGACTACGCGCCCAAAGGTGGCACGTGGGCGCCTCGGGCGGTGTGAGTTACAACTTGTATCTGCCAGCGCCTTGAGCAGCTCCTGAACTGGAGAAGCGCTATAAAAATTTGATATAAGAAGGTAAGATACGCACGAACATAAAATAATGTCATATAAGAAGATAAGATACGCACGAACATAAATGTCATATAAGAAGATAAGATACGCACGAACATAAATGTCATATAAGAAGATAAGATACGCACGAACATAAATGTCATATAAGAAGATAAGATACGCACGAAGGTAAGATACGCACGAACATAAATGTCATATAGGAAGATAAGATACGCACGAACATAAATGTCATATAAGAAGATAAGATACGCACGAACATAAATGTCATATAAGAAGATAAGATACGCACGAACATAAATGTCATATAAGAAGATAAGATACGCACGAACATAAATGTCATATAAGAAGATAAGATACGCACGAACATAAATGTCATATAAGAAGATAAGATACGCACGAACATAAATGTCATATAAGAAGATAAGATACGCACGAACATAAATGTCATATAAGAAGGTAAGATACGCACGAACATAAATGTCATATAAGAAGGTAAGATACGCACGAACATAAATGTCATATAAGAAGGTAAGATACGCACGAACATAAATGTCATATAAGAAGGTAAGATACGCACGAACATAAATGTCATATAAGAAGGTAAGATACGCACGAACATAAATGTCATATAAGAAGGTAAGATACGCACGAACATAAATGTCATATAAGAAGATAAGATACGCACGAACAAAAATGTCATATAAGAAGATAAGATACGCACGAACATAAATGTCATATAAGAAGATAAGATACGCACGAACATAAATGTCATGTAAGAAGGTAAGATACGCACGAACATAAATGTCATATAAGAAGATAAGATACGCACGAACATAAATATCATATAAGAAGGTAAGATACGCACGAACATAAATGTCATATAAGAAGGTAAGATACGCAAGAACATAAAATGTCATATAAGGAGGTAAGATACGCACGAACATAAATGTCATATAAGAAGATAAGATACGTACGAACATAAATGTCATATAAGAAGATAAGATACGCACGAACATAAATGTCATATAAGAAGGTAAGATACGCACGAACATAAATATCATATAAGAAGGTAAGATACGCACGAACATAAATGTCATATAAGAAGGTAAGATACGCACGAACATAAATGTCATATAAGAAGATAAGATACGCACGAACATAAATGTCATATAAGAAGGTAAGATACGTACGAACATAAATGTCATATAAGAAGGTAAGATACGCACGAACATAAATGTCATATAAGAAGGTAAGATACGTACGAACATAAATGTCATATAAGAAGGTAAGATACGCACGAACATAAATGTCATATAAGAAGGTAAGATACGCACGAACATAAATGTCATATAAGAAGGTAAGATACGCACGAACATAAATGTCATATAAGAAGATAAGATACGCACGAACATTCACATCGTATTCTATACAACCGGCACGGGCAGGAAACAAAATGGAAAGAAGACCTTTTTAAGAAAAAAAAAACAAACAAAGGCCCTAGCCTGCAATCTGCCAACACTGATAAAGATCTCCATTTTTTGGGCCAGGTAAAACAGGCAAGGTCTTCTTGCACCTTCAGCCAGCGAGAGGCAAGACGTGAAGGATAAATGAACCAACAAGGCATTACAAAATTGGCAAATAGTACAGTAAATAGGTAATGGTTATTTCATTTGTCTGAGATTGATATAGAAGAAGGGAGGGAGGGAGAGGGAGAAAGAGCGAGAGAGGGGGAGAAAGAGAAACTTGAAATTGTTTTGAAAGCTTTTTTTTATTATATTAGGGATAAAGATAGGGAGAGAGAGAGAAAGAGAGGGAGGGAGAGAGAAAGAGAGAGATAAAGAGAGAAAGAGAGAGAAGGAGAGAGAGAGAGAGAGAGAGAGAGAGAGAGAGAGGGAGAGAGAGAGAGAAAGAAAGAGAAAGAAAGAGAGTTGCGGTCTATAGTTTTATCAGGGTTTGTTTTTTGTTTTTTTGTGTGATTTTTTTGTTTTTGTGTGTGTATAAGTGTGTTGGCGCGCGTGTGTGTGTGTGTGTGTGTGTTGTGCGTGCGTGTATATTTGTATTATTTTGAGGAAGTAATATAATAAAGAAGTAATATATTAAAGACAAATAAGTCAATCCTGTATGTACAGTACAAATACGGGCGCAAAGAGAGTTCGCCAACAGCACAATAACAAAGCGTTCAGGATATCTCTTTTCCCAGTGCCTGCTTTTTGAGGCGGTGACTGTAGAGAAAAGGGTCGTACGTCTGCAGACAATGATTTTCATTAAACAACGAAGTATGTACTAGCAAGTTCGCATATAAAACAGTACAAAGGTCCACTTTTTTTTTTGGAACAGCCTTACGGTCGTTTGGAAGAGAGATATCCAGAACCCTTCTTTTCTCAGGGCTACGTTTTGAAAGCGATGCGCGACCATCTTCGTTGAAGACAAAAAATATCACCGAAAAGACGAATTTTCAGGGACACAAAAACTAAGCTTCTTATTTTCCCCGAGCGTATACTTCCGCCCCCCCTCCCCACCCTCTCTACACCTTTTTCTTCACCCTACATGCCCTTCTAAATCATACGTTCTTCAGTCCAGGTCTATGGCCCTTCTCACCCTACCCCTCTCCCCTCTACACACGTAATCTCTTCCCCCCTCCCCCCTCTACAACCACCCCCACTCACCCTTCACCCCTTACTCCAAAAGCAACCAGATACACTCACTATACAAAAAATTACGCTTCTCTGGCACACAAAATGATTGTGTTGAATGAAGGAGCGCTGAAAGCAGGATGGCGGATAGATGGAAGAAAACAGACCAACTGATAACAGCTACTGCCTTTTTGCTGGTTACAAACAACAGAGGGAAAGACGAGAAGAAAACAGGGACTATAAATAGTCTCCGTTCTGTTCTGCCTGCCTACCTGCCTGCCTGCCTGCAGACTATAATAAATCTATCACAATGCTGGTCTCAACTGTACCCTATCAAACGAATCTTTTCTTGAAAATATAATATTTTACATATTTCACAAATCTTATCTTCATTATACTAAATATATTTTTAATAAATCTTATCTTCAGAATACAGTATATATAATGCATCTTTATCTTCAGAATACAATATAACACAGATTTTATATTCAACATATATCATTGATAATACATTACAAATCTTATTTTCAGAATTCAATATGTCACATCTCTTATTTTCGTAATACAATATATCACAGACCTTATCTTCAGAATACAATATATCACAAATCTTATCTTCAGAATACAATTTATCACGAGTTATTTTCAAAAATAGTGTATGCACCACAAATCGTATCTCCCGAATACAATATATCACAAATCGTATTTTCAGAAAAAAATATATTAGAAGTATTATCTACCGAATATAACAAACCTCAATCCTGTCTTCAGAATACAATATATCATATATATTTTTTTATTCAGAATACAATATACCACATATCATATGTTCAGAATACAGTAAATCACCCATTTTTAATGGAGTCAGACTATGATATTTTTACCAGACAGAATCCTGTCAGGAAATTTTTGTATAAAGCCAGCACAAATCTGGTCTGAAGAATACAAGATAAAAATCGAAACATGGTCTTATTATAACAAATACGATATAATCTATCACATAATTGTCTGATATATTTTCTGTTTGTTGTCTTCTGTTGTTGCTTTTGTTGTCTGTGTCAACGCACGGGAGGATCCTTGTGCAGCCCTTGCCCGAAATACGCAGTGATTTCAGGGGGTGCTGCACCACCTGCCGTGGTTGCCTCCGAATTCTTTATAAAATAGGTGGTGTGTGCAATTCAGGATAGAGTTATAGCATCAAAGATAAGAAACACGCGCGCATTTGCACCATAGACGTGTACACTCAGAATATGATAGTGATATAAATCAAATTCTTCACTCAAATATGAAATTATGAATGATTGAGAATGATATGGGCTGAGAATGATATAGTCAAATACGATGGTATAGTACTTGGACAGAGATGTTCCAGCTGTTGTTCAAATTGTAATAAGATAAATCACTTATCTGCAGTATCGAAACTGGAGAATATACACAAATTGTCTTGCAGTCGCGGAGTGTCGCTGTCTTTCTTTATATTGTTACTTCATTGTCGCTGGCTTTTCCATGATGTTCTGGATATCTTGAAGTTGTCACCCGGCGACTTCTATACAACTCTCAGTCTGCACTTGTTTCTTCCGGCCTGCACCGATTCTTCCGGCCTGCATCAATTCTTCTGGCCTGCACCACTTCTTCCGGCCTGCACTGACTTGCGCCCACGATGGCGCATGAAGAAAGAACCCAACGGTTCGTGACGGCCAAGATGGCTCCTGATACGGGTAACGCCCAGTTGATTGACGACCTTGGATAGTTGAACCAGGTGAAAGTTGGCGGACCTTTTCCACCCAAAGCTGATTCATTCAGTATCCTCAGGTACTTCTCAGTATCCCTCTTGGCTTCCTTCAACTGGTGTGCCTTGCACAGTTAATGCCGCATCTAGGAGTTACTTGCGATTCTTCTTCGATTGATGGCCCGTGAACGGTGTTGTTGACAAAATGTCTCCGTGCTCTGCTATGACGCAATCGGTCTATGACGTATACACCGACGTCAAAACATAGAGTCTTGAGCATTTCATCCAAAGGCACCCAAAATATGTCATTTGAACGTTACGAAAAAATAAAACAAACGATGTACCGTTGCTGTCAGGAAAGCTGGCAGAAGAGACGCTTATTTTCGCGACATAGGTCCCTTCTGAAACTAAAAACTCTAGTTTTTAGCTAATTCTCGTTCGTGAAAGAGCGGCTCAAGTAGTCAGCACCCACGTTGTCTTTCCCTTTGATGATTCTCACTTTGTAGTCGTATTGTTGGAGAGCAAGAGCCCATCTCATCAGTCGACCGTTTTCTGTTTTTGACTTCTCCAAGTATTGGAGTGGTTGATGGTCCGTCTCAAGAATGAATTGCCTCCCATATAAGTATGGTTCAAACTTCTTGATGGCCCAAACGGATGCTAAGCATTCCTTCTCAACTGTGGCATAGTTTCTTTCCGCGTTCTTCAGTTTCCTGCTAGCGTAAGCCACAGGTTGCGGTCCCTCTCCGTGATCCTGCAATAGGATTGCTCCTATGGCTTTGTCAGATGCGTCTGTGCGTAGCACAAACTCCTTTTCCTTGTCGGGTAACCTCATGATGGGTTTGCTGCACAGATGACTCTTTAATGTGGAAAAAGCTTTTTCAGCTGTTTCGTTCCACTGCACTCGGTCTGGCTGCTTGGCTTTGGTCATATCTGTGAGTGGGCTAGCGATTTCGGCAAAGTTTGGAACAAACTTCCGATAGTAACCGGCTAGTCCTAGGAAAGCTCGTACTTCTTTCTTTGTAGTAGGTCTTTCTGCTTTTGCCAGTTTCCCTACTTTGTCGTCTTCTGGTTGAATCTTCCCTTTCCCTATTTGATGTCCCAGGTATGACAGTTCCTGGAACCCAAGGTGGCATTTTGAAGGTTTGGCTGTGAGTCCAGCGTGCTCTAGTCTTGTCAGCACTTGCTCTAGAGCTTCTAAGTGCTCCTCCCATGTTTCGGATGCGACTAGTATGTCGTCAATGAAGTTGTCGACATCGTCTCTGCCCATGGGTTGTAGTAGTTTCCTCATCATGCGGGTGAAAATTGCCCCTGCTGTTTTCAATCCAAATGGCATGGTGGTCCATTGGTATTGACCGTATGGTGTCGAGAATGCTGTCTTGTGACGATCCTTTTCATCGACTGGAATTTGCCAGTATCCTTTAGATAAGTCGAGTTTCGAAAAATATTTTGCTTTGCTGAGTTTCGCAAAAAGCTGATCGACGTCTGGCATGGGTTCACTGTCGAATTCGATTTCGTTGTTTAGTTTCCGGTAATCGATACAGAATCGAATTGAACCATCTTTCTTTTTCACCAGTACAATGGGTGCGCTGTACGCTGATATGCTTGGTTCTATCACTCCGAGTTTGATCATCTCCTGCACCTCCTTTTGGACGGTGTCTCTCGCTGCGTGGGGTAATGGATATTGTTTCACGTGCACTGGTTTTTCAGAGCGAGTACGCAAATGGCATTTCTCCAAAACCGTTTTGCCTGGTAGATCGCTTAACACTGTTTCGTGGTTTTGGCATATTTCCACGATCTCAGCTTTCTGAGATGCCTCCAACTCAGGGTTGATGAGAACATCCTGATGAGTCTCAGTGCGACCCAAAGGGATGGATGGTAGAGCATTTACGTACTCTTGCAATGACTCATCTTTCTCGTCGATGCTGATTTCGTCTTCAAGCATCACCACTGCTACTGCGGGTTCTGGTTCTCTTTCCACATATTCCTTCAGGAGATTTGCGTGGTACGTTTTCAACTTACCGTTGATCTCCACCTTGTAGGTGTATTGGTTCACTTTCTCCTGTACCGTGAAAGGTCCCTTCCAAGTCAATTCCAGCTTGTTGTTCTTTTCTGGAAGTAGTAGCAGAACTCTTGTTCCTTTTCTCAATTCTCTCATCTTGGCCTTTTTGTTGAATTGGCGCGCGTGTCGTGCTGTCGCCGTTTCCAGGTGTTTTCTGGCAATAGCGCATGTTTCCTCGATCCTGTTTCTCAAATCAGTCACGTATTGCGCGGCTGTTCGGGTCTCAGGCGCTATATTCGTGTTCACCCACAGCTCTTTGAGTATTTGTAGTGGTCCCCTTACTGTTCTCCCGTACAGTAATTCAAACGGTGAGAATGACGTGGACTCCTGTGGAACCTCCCTGTATGCAAACAACAAGGCAGGTATTAGTCTGTCCCATTCTGTAGGCTGTTCCAGACACATCTTTCTGATCATCTGCTTTAGTGTGCCGTTGAATCTTTCAACCAACCCGTTTGCTTGAGCGTGGTAAGGTGTCGTTGTTATCCCCTTGACACTCAACAATCGTTGTAGATCTTTCATCACTTCTCCAGTGAACTGTGACCCTTGATCTGTTATTATTTCTTTTGGCACTCCTACTCGGGTCCACATCGTCCATAGGGCTTCGGCAACTTCGGGTGCCTTGCAAGTTTTCAAAGGGGTTGCCTCTGGGTAACGTGTTGCATAGTCCACCATCGTCAGCACGTAACGATGTTTCCTATCTGATGGCGTGGTGAACGGTCCGATCAAGTCAATGGCTACCTTTTCGAATGGTACTTCCACTAGTGGTACACGTCCCATGGGAAGTTTCCTGGTAGTTCCTTTTGGCGCTGTTCTTTGGCATGCATCACATGATGCGCAATATCTTTGTACATCTCCGATGATTCCTGGCCAATAGAAATTCGCCCATATGCGGTCGCGTGTTTTCTTGTTGCCCAAATGGCCGCTCATTGGCATGTCATGTGCCAGCTTCATGATACCGTTTCTGTACTTTTTGGGTACCACGATCTGCTTCTTGGTTCCTTCTGTTGAAACAAACTCTCGATAAAGGATGCCGTCCTTCCAAAGATATTTACATGTTCTTTTGTTGTCTCTACGGATGGGTCTTGGTGCTTTGGCTGCTTCCTTTGCACTGTTAAGGGTCTCGTCCTCTTGCTGGGCTTTCCTTAACTCGGCACTGGTAACTCCTCCGATAGTGTTTCCCTCTATCAAGAGCTCTCGGTTTGCTTTCCCTCTTGAACTGCACCGGGTCTCTACGTTGCAACAAATGTCTCTGGTTGCATAAACGGGAATCGTTTCGTTGTCATTCTTTCTCAAAGTTGTGGAGTTTCCAATCAATACTGGGTACAATGTGTCCTCCAAAACAAGCACTTCAGTCTCCCCAATAAAGAAAGGTGTGTCCAAGTGTACTTTCGCTAATGGCACCTCTATTTCTTGGTCCGCTTTAGCGAGTTTGATTTTCGTTTTCTCCCCAGTGTACTTCTCTGCTGGGATCAGGTTTGCTTTCACCACTGTCATAGTGGCTCCGGTGTCGCGTATTCCCTCCGTTAATGTCCCTTCGACGATGAGGGTACATTCCGGTTTAAACGGAATACTGCTGCATTTCTCGCACAATTGCGATCCCGTCTGTATTGCACAAGCGGCATTGGAAGCTGTTAGAGTCTTGACGCTGTGCGCTTGTACGTGACGGCTTGGCGATTGTGGCCTTGGTGACTGCGACCTTGTTGGACAGTCTGATGCCTTGTGTGGTCCGCTGCAACGATAACATTCTATGGTACCGCTTCGGCTGCGCTGACTCGATGCCCTAAATGTGCTTGAATTTCCAGTATTATGTTCTCCAGGGCTTGGACTGCGGCTGTCGCGCGAATCTACACTGGGCGATCTGTGTCTTTTCGTTTCTTGCTGGTGGTCCCTTCTAAGCGATCGATGGCGCTCATCGAATCTGACTCGCGGAGTCTCGGACATCCTGATTGATTCGAATAATGATGCAGCCTCTACTGCTTCGTCGCCAGTGCTCGGCTTGTGTTCCTTGACAAATCGGGCTTTGTCAGCTGGTAAGCCTTCGATGAAATGTGCCATGTCTATCAAGTCTTCCCAGTCCTTGACTGTTGATGATCTCTTCGACAGTTCGAACCACCGCTTCCTATACAACCTGATTCGGAACATGAATTCCTTGGCCATTTCAGTCGACGTCTGTCTTGCGTCTTTCAATCTCTTGCGGTATTCTTCTGTGGTTAACTGAAACCTCTTGAGCAACTCTTCTTTTAGAGTGTCGTAGTCGAACACGTCGGCATCACTGAGCTGAGTCATGATTTCTCTGGCCTTCCCTTTTAATAGAGCTATTAGCCTAACTCCCCAGTCTTCTTGCTGACAGTTCTCCGCCTTCATTACTCGCTCAAATTGTTTCAGGTATGTTTCGAGGTCGTCGTTGTCCTCGTAAAACGGCAATTTGATTTTAATCCTGCTTCCGTTCATAGAGTTGTTACTTATTCTGGATGCGGAAGCCGTCGATTGAATTTCTCGATGCATTTCTAACTCCATCTCTTTCAATCTGATCGCAAGCTCCCGTTCTGCTTTCTGGTTTTCCTCCCGTAAGCGAAATTCTCTTTCCCGCTCCTCTCTCTCTTCTTCATCTTTCCTACGGCGCTCTTCTTTCTCATCTTCTTTTTTCCTCCGGCGCTCTTCTTTCTCCTCTTCTTCTTTCCTCCGGCGCTCGGCGTCTTCCTTTTCTTCTTTCTTACGGCGCTCTTCTTTCTCCTCTTCTTCTTTCCTCCGGCGCTCTTCTTTCTCCTCTTCTTCTTTTCGTCGGCGCTCGGCGTCTTCCTTTTCTTCTTTTTTACGGCGCTCGGCGTCTTCCTTTTCCTCTTTCCTACGGCGCTCCTCTTTCTCCTCTTCTTCTTTCCTCCGGCGCTCTTTTTTCTCCTCTTCTTCTTTCTTACTCTGTGAGACATAATCTAAAAGGTCCTTACCTGTCAGGCCTAACATTTCCCCCTCGCTTTTCCACTGTTCCATGCGAACCTTCCAGTCTGGTATCTCCTCTTGGTCGTTCGTTCGTGACGTTCCCTGACGCGTTCTAACGCGTTCTTGCGACATTGTGATAATTATTGGGTACCCGCTGTAATACAATTATTACTTGAATATCTGGTTGTGATTCAACAATCACATGAACTGTTTTTGACACTTTGTCGATGTTCGTTTGGAAAATAAACTACTTTCAAGTGCCAGATAGCTTTACCATACATGCGTTATCATGAGCATGTTATCTACCTATAACGATCTCAAACGCAAGTTGCTTTCAAATAAACTGCTAACTGCACTGTCTTTAGAGGTGAAAACGTCTATACGTATGTGAATACGAGTATAGTTTGATTCTCGTAACTAGTGTTAGATCATATATCGTGATGGTAACCTCGTACCTCTTCTCACGTGACTTACCGCTGTAACCCTTGCGGAAAGCCTAGATCTTCTAGTTACTCACCTACTACTGTGTGTATTTTCCCAAAGAAACGAACATTGTACAGGCTCGAAATAAAACTAAAATTATGGCTAATGCATGTTTGGTCTTATTGCTAGATCGTCCGATAAAAGTGGATGTTACACTGTGGCAGAAGGTGTGTCCACCCAGTTGTAATAGTGGCTCCCTCCAACCGCCCGCATTAAATTTTGAAGACACACGTCGTGGTCAAATCCTTGATGCTTATCCTCGGTTCTGATACCGTATCCTCAACCGACACACGCACCTATCCCGGAAACGATGCCCCCAGTATGTCAACGCACGGGAGGATCCTTGTGCAGCCCTTGCCCGAAATACGCAGTGATTTCAGGGGGTGCTGCACCACCTGCCGTGGTTGCCTCCGAATTCTTTATAAAATAGGTGGTGTGTGCAATTCAGGATAGAGTTATAGCATCAAAGATAAGAAACACGCGCGCATTTGCACAATAGACGTGTACACTCAGAATATGATAGTGATATAAATCAAATTCTTCACTCAAATATGAAATTATGAATGATTGAGAATGATATGGGCTGAGAATGATATAGTCAAATACGATGGTATAGTACTTGGACAGAGATGTTCCAGCTGTTGTTCAAATTGTAATAAGATAAATCACTTATCTGCAGTATCGAAACTGGAGAATATACACAAATTGTCTTGCAGTCGCGGAGTGTCGCTGTCTTTCTTTATATTGTTACTTCATTGTCGCTGGCTTTTCCATGATGTTCTGGATATCTTGAAGTTGTCACCCGGCGACTTCTATACAACTCTCAGTCTGCACTTGTTTCTTCCGGCCTGCACCGATTCTTCCGGCCTGCATCAATTCTTCTGGCCTGCACCACTTCTTCCGGCCTGCACTGACTTGCGCCCACGATGGCGCATGAAGAAAGAACCCAACGGTTCGTGACGGCCAAGATGGCTCCTGATACGGGTAACGCCCAGTTGATTGACGACCTTGGATAGTTGAACCAGGTGAAAGTTGGCGGACCTTTTCCACCCAAAGCTGATTCATTCAGTATCCTCAGGTACTTCTCAGTATCCCTCTTGGCTTCCTTCAACTGGTGTGCCTTGCACAGTTAATGCCGCATCTAGGAGTTACTTGCGATTCTTCTTCGATTGATGGCCCGTGAACGGTGTTGTTGACAAAATGTCTCCGTGCTCTGCTATGACGCAATCGGTCTATGACGTATACACCGACGTCAAAACATAGAGTCTTGAGCATTTCATCCAAAGGCACCCAAAATATGTCATTTGAACGTTACGAAAAAAATAAAACAAACGATGTACCGTTGCTGTCAGGAAAGCTGGCAGAAGAGACGCTTATTTTCGCGACAGTCTGTATATTGTTGATATTGTCTTCTACTGTTGTCTGTTGTCGTCTGCTTGCTGTCTTCTGTTTTTGTTGTTAGCTGTCTTGGGTTGTTTTTTGTTTGTTGTTTTCCGTTGTTGTTGCCTTCTAATGTTGCCTTATGTTGTTTCTGTGTGGAGAAAAATCATCTTCAGGTTGGGAGTTCATCTCCTAGTATTGGTGTTGGCCAGTACTCTAGATGTATGCCTTCAGAAGTGAGAGTGTGTTGGCCCTCACCCCTTTCTGCCCATCGACTGCGGAATCGTCATCAGCTATGACCCCTGACCCTTCATGACCTCTCAGGGACTCTCGTGGACTCTCGCCTGTCCGGCGGCTGTCTTCTCTCGCATGGGTATGAATCAACATTGAAGTGTAAGGTCTACACCCACCATTGAAGTTTAACGTCTCCACCCACCATTGAAGTTTAACGTCTACACCCACCATTGAAGCTTAACGTCTACACCCACCATTGAAGTGTAACGTCTACACCCACCATTGAAGCTTAACGTCTACACCCACCATTGAAGTGTGACGTCTACACCCACCATTGAAGTGTAACGTCTACACCCACCATTGAAGCTTAACGTCTACACCCACCATTGAAGTGTAACGTCTACACACACCATTGAAACTTAATGTCTACACCCACCATTGAAGTGTAACGTCTACACCCACCATTGAAGTGTAACGTCTACACCCACCATTGAAGTGTAACGTCTACAACCACCATTGAAGTGTAACGTCAACACCCACCATTGACGTGTAACGTCTACACCCACCATTGAAGTGTAACGTCTACACCCACCATTGAAGTGTAACGTCTACAACCACCATTGAAGCTTAACGTCTACACCCACCATTGAAGCTTAACGTCTACACCCACCATTGGCGATACGGCAGACGGGGATATCCATCCCAAGTAAGAGAAAATGGGGACCTAAATCAACACTGAACCACCAAAGCAATCATACTGCTAATACGGACAGTGAAAATGTCCAACTTTTATCTTGCACACCAGGGGACTCGAACCTCGGACATCGGTGTGCCAGTCCAGCGCATGGCTTTTGCACTGTGAGTGAAAAAATCTTCTCAATGTAATGTAAGCACGTGTAAAGGCAGGGAGATCGCCATTAGAAGACCACAAGGTAATCTACTTTTAGTTTTAAAATTGTAGATTGACTGCATCCACTAAATCCCTATGACACTCTAAACTCGAACGTGTGTTTTGCTGTAGGTGTGTCTGCTCCAAGTGCACTTACGTACACCGAAGTGTGTTGCACAGCGAGCCATAGTGTCGGTGACGTGTGCATGATGTGCTGAGACGTTTTCAAGACGCTGGATCTTGATACTGGACACAAATGCTCATTAATTGAGCACGTGTCGAACCTACGGGAGCACAATTTGACGCTACTACACACACGTGTTTCCTGTTTGTTGACATTCTGGACCTCAGCACGCTTTTTTGAGCCATATGCGTCGAAGTGTGCCATAAAACACGAACTTCACAAGAAGTAACAACAAAATTTAATTACCAAAGAGAGCGAGAGAGAGAGAGCGAGAGAGAGAGAGAGAGAGGTGGAGAGAGGCGGGGGGAGAGTGTGTGGGAGGCTGGGCAATGGGGTCTGAAACTAAGAAGAAGCAGGATGACGAACACACACACGCACACACACCATACACACACACACACACACATACACACAGGATTAGCTTGGCTTACATGACCTTAACCTTCACCGTGAAGACCCGGCCATATTGCATAGTTCTAGAGCTTCAGGAAAGCTGTAGGAATCACCATGCACGGTAAAGACCAGCAGAGCGGCCGCGATTCTAGAACTGCACTGCGCACGGTATCTAGGAATGCCACAATGCATTGCGGCATGTATTGTTCCTAAAAGGAACAGACCCAGACTGCAGGCGTAGTGAAGGTGAAGGTTGAACGGAATGCGCCATTTGCATGTCAAGGCTCATCCTGTCAATAGAACGTCTGCATGAGAAAGACGCTGTTGTGGACTTTCTCCCTAGACTCGTCTGGATGGAGAATGTCTAGGTCCACCGAGTAACTCATGTTACTAAGAAACTAAGAATATCAACTATAACGAGAATTTGAACACCCCGCCCACCCTCTCTCTCTCTCTTTCTCTCTCTCTCTTCTCACTCTCCACCCCACCCTCACCCCCACCCACCACCTCCTAAAAACGCATCTTTTGTTATTTGAATTGCTTCATAATCATGCGGTTATTTACTGAATCCTGAGAAATCAAGTTTAATGTAATTCATCGTTATTTTGACCATCACACAAGCCATTGGACAACACGATGACCTGCTCACAGTGGTGAAAAAACGTAAACTCCGATAGTATGGCCACGTCACCGGATCATCAGGTCTTGCAAAGACCATCCTGCAAGGCACAGTGCAAGGAGGTAGAAGAAGAGGGAGACCGAAAAAGAGGTGGGAGGACAACATTCGAGAATGGACTGGTTTGACACTGAGCGAAACGATCAGGGTTGCTGAGGACAGGGAAAGATGGAGTACGCTAGTTAAACGATCATCTGTGGTGCCCCCACGACCTCCGAGTTATGGGATATTATAGGATAGGATCGTTATTTAGCGCTTCTTCAGCCCAACTGCAGCTCAGGGCGCTGGCCTAAACGAGATCTAATGCAATCCGCCCGAGACGCTCACTTGCAACCCGATGTGCATCTTCTGACGGGGCAGACCACTGAGTACGAGCGTCGGTGACGGGAGATGGAAAAGAAAGGACCTAGTGCGTGCTGGGTGTATTTGTGTGGCAGGCACTCACCCCGTCTAGGACATGAGCGTCAGGATCTTTAAAGTCCGTGCGATGGATTGCGTGCCTTTACAGAATAGACCTCGGTTTATACTCTCATCCGAAGGAGTTATACATTATACAGAATCCTCTTTTCACAGTCAACATCGTGCACTAAAGCGGAGCCCTAGTGCTTCAAATCTGATCGGGAGTTTCGATATGTTCATACTACTACTACTACTACTACTACTACTACTACTACTACTACTACTACTACGACTACTACTACTACTACTACTACTACTACTACTACTACTACTACTACTACTACTACTACTACTAATAATAATAATAATAATAATAATAATAATAATAAAGATACTGGATGCTTGTATGTATGTATCAGTTTATAGTCCCCTCTCTTCCCGATAAGGATTTTCAGAGAGGAGACTCACTGGATGCTTTGCACGCTTTATTCCTAAATCAGACCAAAAGCGCGGCGATCTGTAACCAACATTGCTTCTTCTCGCACAAATATATTTTGTCCCAATGGCAATGTGTGACGAGGTCGACCATAATTATCTTTGAGAGGTTAAGCGAGACAGATATATGAATTATCTATCATTTTGGTTTTTTGGACACTGGGCTGGCGTGGGCATTAGGACACAATAATGATATCAGCCATGATATTGCTTGACGAGTAATGGTAGTCACAGACTGACTGAGCTCAGTTTTGGGATTGCATTCTACCAACGTGTATGTAGGTTATCGGCCTTGACGCGCACGCAATGGTTTTGCACTTTGTATGAACAACGTACATTTTGTTCCAAATTAACCCCATTTCTCAAAATATATTGTTTGTTGGAGTGTGGGTTTTTGAGAGAGTATGACAAGAGATATTCTCTCTCTCTCTCTCTCTCTCTCTCTCTCTCTCTCTCTCTCTCTCTCTCTCTCTCTCTCTCTTCATTTACCACGTTTTTGTGTTCTCTCTGCAAGTATAAAATGATTATCCTTGTAACGTAATGTTGCAATGGGAAGAACTGTCTAAAGTCTACCAGTCTGTTTAAACCACCACCACCATCCCTCCTCCATCTCTCTCCCCCCCACCCTCTCTCTCTCTTTCACTCTCTCTCTCTCTCTCTCTCTCTCTCTCTCTCTCTCTCTCTCTCCCTCTCTCTCCTACGCTTCATACAACTGTGTGTGGATCATAAAGTGATTTCTCTAAGGAGTGAGGTAGTATTAGGCCTACTGCCAGAGAGGTAGCCTGGAGACTGTCACACATGATACATAGCCATAACCCTAACCCTAGCTCTGTCCCTGTCCCTGGTCTCAGACACAGCCATTCACTAGTGTTGCAGCATAGGCTGATGTTTTGGGTACTTTAACGTGCGATAGCACTACCATTATATTACATGCTTATTTATGTATTTATTTCTTTAGTCGTTCTTATATATCGGTTTTACCACTTCAAGAGCTGCTCAAGGCGCTGGCCGAAACAGGATCTAACCCAATGCGCCCACTTTCAGCCTTTGGGCGCATCGTCTGAAGCACAAAAAATAACCAGATAAATAAATTAATCAATAAAATGAATTAAATAAATAAATAAATTTTTACAGGTTTCCACGATCCAAAGCAAGTTGTATATGCCTTATAGAAGAACAAGAAATCTTGGACAGATGGAAAGAGTACTGCTCTGACCTTACCAAACACTCACCGAACGTGGACACATCAGTTCTAACATGTCCCCAGAACAGAGAAGAAGAAGAAGAAGAAGAAGAAGAAGAAGAAATCCTCTCAATCCTCCGATAAGAAGTTGAGGCAGCAGTGCAATCGCTGAAGAAAGGGAAGTCAGCGAGAGTGGACAATATACCCGCGGAATTGCTTCAAGCAAGAGGAGAAGCGATGATTGACGCCCTCACCATTATCTGTAACAAGATCTGGCAGAGTGGGGAGTGGCCTACACCATGGACGCAGTTGCTTGTCATCACTCCTCCCAAAAAGGGTAACCTCCAGGACTGTGAAAATTACCGCACCATCAGCCTCATCAGCCTTCCCAGCAAGGTCTTCCTGAAAATAATACTGTTACGTTGAAACGCGCGTGTTGGTACGTGTGAGACGCGCACGATAGATTTCGATCGTTTTGTTTTGCAAAGCATTCAGTAACAGAATGTATTTACCTTTGATTTAATTTTGCGTTGTTAGAAGAAGCTTGGTATAATTTTCGTTGGTCGATATTTTTGGAGAATTCTCTAGAGTTGCTTGTTTACTATCGATCGAATCTTCGAGATAAATGTAGATAGCTGAGAAAATTCTTGGACTGTAAAGAAAGTTGTATGACGTAAGACAGTGATGACGAAGCCTATTTTGATTGGTTGTGATGTGTCACGCTGGAACATTCTGACGTTATCTGGAGTCTAGAAAAAAAACTATATAATTGATGCACTGTGTAGAGAAGAGAGAGAAAGGGAAAAGCGATTGAGTGATCGTATGCAGTTTTGATGTACGCTGAATAAAGTTGGAAAACTTCATACGACGACTTCTGCCTTTGGGGCTGAATCAACTACTGATAAAAACAAAACCAACATCGAGTGTAACAAATACTCAACAGGTTGAAACCCCAAGCTGAACAAATCATAGATGAAGAACAAGCAGGAATCAGGGCAGAACGAATTACCACTGAACATATTTTCAACCTCAGAATAATCTGCGAGAAATACCTACTGCACCAACAACTCTATATCATGTGTTTGTAGATTTCAAGAAAGAGTTTGACCGAGTCTGGCATGCAGCTCTGTGGGCAACCATGAGAGCGTACTACATCAGCTGTAAAATTATAATATTGAAGTCATCAAAAGCCCGTATGGCAAGGTTACCAGTTTAGTCCTCCACAACAGCGCCATCGGAAACTGGTCCAGAACAACAATCGTCAAGGATTCCTACTCTCTCCAACACTCTTCGACATCTTCCTAGATCGCATCGTATCAGATGCCCTTGCAGATCACCAAGGCACAGTCAGCATTGGGGTAGAGCAATCTCCAACCTCCGTTTTGCGGATGGCATTGATGGATTGGCTGAAGAGGAACAAGAACTTGAACAGCTGGTACAGAGACTTGACACCACCTCCAGAGCCATTGACCACTATATAGAACAGAAGCCCTTTGAACGCTGGGACTTGTAGTAGTTTGTAATCAAATTTCGCAAAATATTTGACACTATAAATTAATGTGTATGAACATATAAGCAACTGGTCATCTATTACCCTGAATTGGACATTCATGTTTTCCCGGCTATTCTCTTGTAGTAGTAGTAGTAGTAGTAGTAGTAGTAGTAGTAGTAGTAGTAGTAGTAGTAGTAGTAGTAGTAGTAGTAGTACTACTACTACTACTACTACTACTAATAATAATAATAATAATAATAATAATAATAATCAAGAAAAGGAAGAAGAAGAAGAATATTTCTTCTTCTTCTTCTTCTTCTTCTTCTTCTTCTTCTTCTTCTTCTTCTTCTTCTTCTTCTTCTTCTTCTTCTTCTTATTATTATTATTATTATTATTATTATTATTATTATTATTATTAATCTGGAAACTATACGCGCCTTACTCCTAAATCAGACTCAAAACGGGGTAACCTACATACTCACATGACACAGACACTCCTACATACACAGCATACACACAGTCATTACTCACACATGTGGCGCAAAGCTAAGTCGCTATTAGAAGACGGAAAGAACGTCGAATTTTTATTTCTTGAAAATTTTAGACCGACTGCATCGAATACCATTATTGAATGGAGGGATAAAACCGGAGTACCCGTAGAAACGCCTCGGTGATCTGAATCTAGGGCTAAGACTCATCTGAAACTTTCAATTCCCCATTCACCCTTTTTCTTACCGCGTACCCCCTCTTACCCCCCCCCCCCCTCCCATGCCCTCACTCCCCTCCACCCTGCTTTTCAAGAATAAAGGTGTGTATAGGAAAAAAGGATTTGATGGTATGATTCGGTGTTGGGCACTATATGGGAGAGACGTTCAAAGTACACCTGTTTCAACTCGTCAGGGGAGAAAACCCCTCTTCAGCACCGATAAACACAATTTCATACCCTCCCCTGGCGTGAATCAAACTGACGTGTCTTTCTTTGTCTTTCTTCTTTTTCCTGCTCCTCTGTTCTTCTTCCACTTCTCCCTCCATGCGACTTTAATCTTCTTCTTCTTACTAATTCTGTGGATACCCCGTATTCGAGGAAAATGATTCCACAACTTTTGGCGTGCGCAGCCAAGATGCATGCTGGGTGTGTTCTTGTCACCGGCACTCACCCGTCTAGGACATGAGCGTCAGGATCTTTAAAGTCCGTTATGATGGAATGTATGTGACACAGACTAGACCTCGGTTTATACTCTCATCCGAAGGAGTAGGAAACGGGAGTAAAGTGTCTTTCCCAAGAACACAACACAATGCCCCGGCCTGGGCTCGAACCCGGGACCTTCAGATCCGCAAGCCAAAGCTCTACCATTAGCCCACCGTGCCACCCTAACATATTCTTCTTCTTCTTCTTCTTCTTCTTCTTCTTCTTCTTCTTCTTCTTCTTCATTTCGTTCTTATGTTCTCTCCCTACCTCTGCTTTATTTATTTATTTATTTATTTATGTATTTATTTATTTATTTATTTAATTATTGCTTCCCTCTCTTCTTTCGTCTTGTCTTCCTTCTTTTCTTCCCAATTTTCAACGTCATTCTCTTCCCGAAACATAGCAAAATCACCGCCTCCATGACGTTATAGGCTGCACCGCAGCTATTTCAGTCCTATTCTGGGATTTCCTGGTTAACCAGATACATATGTAAGTGCCGTGCATACAGCGTGTCCGACCTCGCTCAAGCGTCATGCACCATACCTAGGGTGTAAGGTATGCCTCAAAAAGGCCCAACGGCGCTGTATGGATGCTGGGTTGACGTGACTTGACGTAAATTTGTTTCTATCTTTATCGAGAAGATTTTATCTAAAGCAGGGACAATATTTTAGTAACAGGTAAACATGAACCATAGCGCATGATTCCTTCTACGTTGGCCCACGCTTTCCTCATGGCGAGAAGAGCGCGAATCAACGAACATAGAGCTAAATAGTCAAGGCCTTAAAAATAAGGTTGAATGTAGGCCTGTAAGTTACTATTGCAAGCTCAGTGTGGCTTTTAAAACTTAACACCTTCTTGGCGTGCCTACCTCAGTATCGACCAGTGGTCACGTAGATGATACCCTTGGCTACGTTAATTTTATTTACTTTATTTATGCCCGTGTTTACTTGTTAGTACCGTTCCAGGCCCTGTCTTATCTGCTCTGCGCAAAAGGGACAGGGAGAGATAATGCCAGGACCCATTCACTTCCAACCTCATAGAGAACATGAAATTTGATTACGGTAAGATGTTTTGAGTTCTAACTGTACTTAAAGACAGCTAATACGTGCAAAGGTACATGTTTACATTTAAAGATCTTTTTCACTGCTAAATACTGGACTGGCTATATAACCAAAACATACCTACCTGGAATAATAAAACATGTTGGTATGTTAATATTGTTTCATTTATTGGAAGGGAAAAAACACACCTAATTTCAGTCAGTTTTGTCACCATCCGCCCAAGAAAATAACAAAAAAAGAAGAGGAAGAAAAAGAACAAAAACATCATCATCATCATCATCATCATCATCATCATCATCATCATCATCATCATCATTATCATCATCATCATCATCATCATCATCATCGTCATCATCAACAACAACAACTAGAACAAGGACGAGGTAGAGGAGAAGGAGGAGGAGGAAGAGGAGAAATAGAGAGAGACAAAGAGAGAGAGAGACAGAGAGAGAGGGCAGAGAAAGAGAGAGAGAGACAGAGAGAGACAGAGACAGAGAGAGAGACAGAGACAGAGAGAGAGAGAGAAGCATTGTGTTCTACAACCATAGTCCATAGCCTATAATTAAGAAATAAGAGCATTGTGTTCTACAACCATACACCATAGACTATTATTAAGATATGAGAGCATGGCGTTCTACAACCCTGCTACATAGACTATTATTAAGATATAAGAGCATTGTGTTCTATAACCATACTCCATAGACTATTATTAAGAAAGAAGAAAACGGCAATGAGCTACAACTTTACAGCAACGGTTACTCAATCTGCAGATTGGTTCAATTGATCTTCAACTCAAGCGTAACATGCATCCCAATGTCAACTCAGAGGACGTCATCTCCACAACAACAAAAAGTTGCGGCGGTCGCAAAGTCACCGGTACGTTTGGAAGCGTCCTGGTGCCGGTACGGGAAAGAAAGAGGCCACGATGTTGTTAAAGAATGCAATAGGAACTCATAATAGTAATAATGATAATAATACACCTGCACAAATAGGTAAACAAACGAGAACAAGTCAAGTTATCAACTTACCGGTTAGTTGACAGTAACCTCAACCACCGATGATGCTAACAACGACGAGGGCGATAAGAGATGATAATATAATAATTATTATAGTACCTATAGTAGACAGAAGTGTTGGCACTTCACAAAGTTTGCATTGAAAACATTTAGCTCTCTCTACACACGTGACTTGGCACTGCAGGGGGAAAAAACAGAGCAGCCTGTAGGAAGGCACGCTAGCTGCTGAGCCATAGGCCTAGGGCAGACAGTTTTATCGGCACCACAGCAGCAACTTCTAGCACTCCTCGCCGGCAGTCGGTTCTCATTCCCTCCCCACTCCCTCTCACCCTCATTCTTTCATCTCAACCCCCTCTACCCCCCCCCCCTTCCCTCTATACCCGCCACCTGTCTTTTGTACTGTTTTGGGAACACTTGAGTCATTATTATTCTCCTGTTGTGAAGTCTTGTCAGTGTATGTTATCCTGTAAACACAGGCTTCTTCGCATCCTCACATCCTCACATCCTCGTTTGTTTTGTTTTGTAAGGTTCGTGAGTATACCCCTTTCACGGTTCATCCCTTTCACAGCATCCTCCTTCACACTCATCCCTACCATTCTTTCAGTCTGTGAGTATACCCCGTTTTACGTACCCCTTCACGCCCTCCCCTGTTCACGGGTGCTGTGAAGTACGTGAGAACTTACCCCTTCGCACCCTCATGAAACGATTCCTTTTGTATAAACAGCGAGCATGCTAATATATTTATCTTTTATTTTTATTAAATCGTTTTTTACATAGCGCACTTCCAGTTCAAGATCTTCTCAAGGCGCCGGGCGATACAGGATCTAACTCAAGCCGCCCGAGGCGCCCACTTGCAGACCTTTAGGCGCATTGTCCGACGCCCTGCCGACTGAGCACAATCCTGGACGACCGAGGATGAGGGAGAAAGGACCTAGTGTTTGCTGGGTGGATCTGTGTAGCCGGCACTCACCCGTCTACGACATGAGCGTCAGGATCTTTAAAGTCCGTGTGATGGAATGCGAGCGTGGACAGGCTGAACCTCGGTGTTACACTCGATGTTGGTGTTTTTTTTATCAGTAGTTGATTCAGCCCCAATACTGAAATCCTGATAAGTGTAACTCGGATTTGTTTATCCACGCAACCCGTTCAATCAGCAACAAGGCACGGAGTCGTCGTATGAAGTTTCCCAACTTAATTCAGCATATATCAACAACTGCATACAATCGTTCAATCACTATTCACTTTTTCAACTTTCTCCTTTTACAACACTCTACTCTCAACTTTTCACAGTGCATCGATTATATAGTTTTTCGATTATATAGTTTTTCTCTTAACTCGAGATAACGTCAGAATGTTCCCGAGTGACGCGTTACAACCAATGAAACTAAACTTCGTCATCACTGTATTACGTCATACCTCTTTCTTCACAGTCCAAGAATTTTCTCAAATATCTACACCTATCGCTAAGCTTCGATCGACAGTAAACAAGCAAATCTAGAGAATTCTCCAATAATATCGACTAACGAAAATTATGAACGTTATACAAAGCTTCTCCTAACAACAACGCAAAATCAAATCAAAGGTAAATACACTCTGTTATTGAATGCTTTGCGAAGCAAAACGATATCAGATCTATCGTGCGCGTCACACACGATCTATCGTGCGCGTTTCAACGTAACACTCGGTTTATACTCTCATCCGAAGTATAAGAAGGGTATAAGAGTACCCTTCACTTCACCCGCCTCTGTAACTAGCTATCCCGAAGCATGATTTGGTCCTGATTTGGCTCGGAAGAGTCCGCTGGACCTAAAGCACTAACCATGTAATGTGATGAGGAGAACAAAACAAACAGCAACACCCAGGTTGAGGTCCGAGGCAATATTTGGATTTTTATTGAAATCTTTATCAAGCCACTGTAATGTAATGAAGCATGATGGGATAGGATGCAGCCCATCCAAAATTAAAACCACAATATAAATTGGATTTCCCTACTGTCTTCTAACAGCGATCTCTGTCTTTACACCACATTGGAATATTGAACGTATGCTTGTTGTGGGTTTAACAGTGCTTATTTGATTTTGGAATAAGGCGCTTATAGCATCCAGTAGTAGTAGAAGTAGTAGTAATAGTAGTACATGTAGTAGTAGTAGTAGTAGTAGTAGTAGTAGTAGTAGTAGTAGTAGTACATGTAGTAGTAGTAGTAGTAGTAGTAGTAGTAGTACATGTAGTAGTAGTAGTAGTAGTAGTAGTAGTAGTAGTAGCAGTAGTAGTAGTAGTAGTAGTAGTAGTAGTAGTAGTAGTAGTAGCATGTTAGTGTGTGAGTATAAGGGCATCCCGTAACGTCTAATCCCTGATTGACTAATCTTTTGACCTCATCGCAATCTCCACTCCTTCTTGTACCTTTGTTTGTAGATTATAGTCACACGACACTTTCGCATATAGGTGACTACTGGACCGATTTATACTGACACCAGCGGGCCAGTTGTTGGTAAAGGGGAAAATAATATGATCACACGTTGACCAATCCGGGATTCGAACCAGCGACCTTTCGGTTACTAGCAAGACGCTCTTACCAACTGAGCTACCCCGGCCCCACGATGTACCTTTTTTTTTTGGTAAAATTTACGTCCCCGGACACATTAAGCGTATAGGGGACGGGTTGAACTTGAGCTTCTTTGTGCGAGCAAAGAGCTTAGTCTTTTGTACGAGTAGCTCCCTGTGTTAACCCTCCCCCCCCCCCCTCTTCATCCGCCACAGTTTATTCAACAAAAGGGAAATAATCTTTCACCCACCCCCCCTCTCCTCTTCTCCTTCTCTCTCTCACACAAACCTTTGTCGTAGTATTGTCAAGAAGGTGAGCATAAGAATACAGCCGTCGCCCACATTCCGACCCCCTCCTGTTCCCTCTTTGTCTTTACCGCCCCCAACTTTTTGTACACACATGTTTGTCAGTACGCCTATATAATATCAAGTATGATAATCCCGTCACATGTGCTCTGAAAACAACGCATGCCACTGCTTGGCTGGATCAGCTGTGATGTGTGTGTGTGTTTGTGTGTGTGCGTGTGTGTGTGTGTGTTTATTCACCTTTATATAGTGCTTTACCAGCTCAAGAACCGCTCAAGGCGCTGGCCGATACAGGATCTAACTCAAGCCTCCCGAAGCGCCCACTTGCAGATCTTTGGGCGAAAGGGCTGACGCCCAGACGACTGAGCACAATCCTGGGCGACCGTGGATGGGGAGAAGGAACCTAGTGCGTGCTGGGTGTATTTGTGTAGCCGACACTCACCCGTCTAAGACATGAGCGTCAGGATCTTTAAAATCCATACGATGGAATGCGTGCACGCACAGATTAGACCTCGGTTTATACTCTCCCATGCTAACACACTACCATGGTTACCACTACATCACTGTTTTGACATAATTCAACCGCTGTGTATGATAAATACTGTCGTCAGAGGCTCTGAGGGCTAAGTTAACACAGTGTTTAGAGAGTTGGAGGGGGAGGGGGGAGGGGAGAGGAGGGCTAAGGTTACAAGATATCTGACAGTGAGAGAAAGATAGGTAGATTGGGTAAGGAGAGAGAGGAATTTTTTTGTTCTCGTTTACACACACACACACACACACACACACGCACGCACACACCCACACACACACACACATTTTTTCTGGTGATGCCTCTGACATACAGCGTAGCTGAGACAATAGGCAAGGCCCTCTCCAACTAAAAACGTCCCAAATTCGAAGGCTTTGTTTACTTTGGCAAAAAGGGGTTTACAGTTGGCATTGTTATGACATAACACAATGATGACGTAACACAATGATGACGTACAACAATGATGACGTAGGCTTTCCTTGCTCAAACCAACCCCTACAGTCGGAAGTTTCTATTTCGGTTGTGATAGGTAGTGATTTTCCCTGATTAACGGTCTTTCGACTACCTTAGCCGTTTGACCTTTCACCCTATTTGGGAGTGAACAACCAAGCTGAAGAGTGTGACTTTGACGTAGGTAGGGTAGAGTCCATTTTATCCATCTAAAAATCCTCACCACACATTTTTGTTTCTTACCGGCTTACCGGCTATTTTTAGCTGAAGAATGTTTGGATGGCTAGCCACTGGCTGTTGCTAGCAAGCTTAATAGAAACAAAAAAATAAAAAATAAAAAAAAATTTTTTAGGGAATTTATTGATTAAAAATTTTGTTATGCTTAAACTTTTTAACTTTTTTTTAAGGGGGGGGGGGGGGGGGAGGATGTTTTGTTTTGTGTATTGGTAAGTTTTTTGTTGTTTTTTTTGTCCAATGATGTAAACGTTCACAGTCAATGTTAAAAGGATCTGCCGACGGGGCTTTGTCAATCTGGGTACCTTTAAGGGTGAGAGAGACAGACAAACAGACAGACAGAGAGGTTGAGAGACAGAGAGAAGGCCTTTCAGGATGTGGATGTTGACCATTTGTATAGTGCCTTGTCTCCATGCTACGTTAGCATGCTCAGTGCGCTCAGAACTGTAATGACCGGAATTAATTATAAATTATAGTCACACGACATCGGAGCGTATAGGCGACTACTGGTCACATTGTTCTGACACCAGCGAACTAGGGGATAAAATTGTGGTCATACGTTGGCCAATCCGAGATTCGAACCAGGGACCTTTCTGCTACTAGTAAACCGCTCTCTCCACTGAACTACCCTGCCCCACAATGACAGAACATAAGGAGAGATTTTGTTTTAAAAAATAGCCTTGTCTAGTTTCAGATACGCTGTATGATGGAGTCATCGGCTTCTTTGGAGATGCTCTCCCTTTATTCCAATACCCGCCCCCAATCCCCCCCCCCCCCCCTATCCTCCACGCCGGCTTGGGAGTGTTGGACGCTTTCTGCCGGGTGGTCACTAGGGCTTCTTCCTATGACTGTATTAGTTAGCACTATAGGCATTTTATATGTATGTGTTTTGTTGATGATTTATAATGATGTTTGTATTCTATTTTGTTTTTGTAACCGGGGTGTTCGCGTAGTTGAGGTCAACCCTCAGCCGTCCCCCGCGTGGGATGTCTTTATTGTAAAGTGACTGGCCGGTGGAGGGCATTCAATTTTCCCACTAGGGTTGTTTCGGCAGATCTTTTATGCGGATCGGGGGTTGTCCGGTCCTGATTTGGCTCGGAAGAGTCCGCTGGACCTAAAGCAACAATAAATCAATCAATCAATCAATCCTCCACGCCCCCTCTCTCTCTCTCTCTCTCTCTCTCTTTTCTCTCTCTCTCTCTCTCTCTCTCTCTCTCTCTCTCTCTCTCTCTCTCTCTCTCTCTCTCTCTCTCTCTCTCTCTCTCTCTCTCTCTCTTTCACAATCTTTTGCGCTCCATACCCAATGATCTCTGTCTCTATCCCTTCTCGCTGTTGCTCCAGTTCTCTGGAATGAATTAACCCATAACCGGCCGACCGCCACTCGGTCATCATAATTATCCGCTCTGTGACCAATAAAAAAAATTCTTTTTTTTTTCTTCACCGCAAGCGCTCACAAAATTAATTCAACGAAAAGAAAACTCACTCAACTCAACATCCACAAACGCGCACGCACCCCACACAATCACACAAACCCACACGCTCCCACCCCCTTCCACACACGCACAGCACACACACACATGTACACACACACACATACGCACACACGCACGCACACACACCCACACACATACACACACACACACTTACCAAAGCTACATAATGAGGAATGTGACGGCCTTGCGTGTGTGGGTCAGTGCAGGGTGGATGTATATAACTATGTGTATATTTGCTTTGGCAAAGGAATTGCTTTCTCCGGCTTTCCCTGTCTGGGACCCTAGATCTACATGAGCCTTCCACGTAGCGCTTGTAGCACTGCAACCAGCTTTACTATGGTCCACTGGAGGCGACAGAATTGAGGAATTCCAAAATAATTTTATTGATGAATGAAAGAACAGTATTTTATTAAGTGCATAAATATCCCCAAAACAGCATGATCACAACGCAGTATTTCAATTGGTTCAACAAACCACAAATCTAGGATTTTTAGATCAGTACCCAGCTATTTTTATTTTTATTTATTTATTTATTTATTTATTTATTTATTGTATTTATTTATTTATTTATTTATTGTGCTCGTCATTTCTTTTGTCGTCTTTGTTTATGTCTGATCTTTGTCCAATAATATACATGTACTGTAGTTATATGGAGTAGAAAGACGTTTTAGATCTACGCAAACTATAGAATGCTGTCTGTCGCTTACTGGAAGTTAACGCAGAATTAGAGGCAGTGATGTTCGTACGGTGTTTTGTTGTTTAGTTCCAGAGCAATAGCTAACAAAATATTGCTTTTGGCTCTTTCCGTCCGTCCATGCAGCGTGCACACGTTTCTCACAAATTAATGGACGTATTTTTAAAAAACTTGGTATGATCCTGATTGGGCTCTTCATAGTTGGCTAAACCATTATAAGCATTGATTATCTATCTATTTGAAACTTGGTGTAAGCCTACATCATCATGGTGACGTCATCGTTTGTTTATTTATTTTTGGAATTGTCCTTATATAGCGCTTTTCCAGCAAAGGAGCTGCTCAAGGCGCTGGCCGATACAGGCCCTAACTCAAGCCACCACTTGCAGCCTTTGGGGCAGCATCAAGACAACTGAACACGATCAAGGGTGACTGGGTAGGGGGAGAAGGGACCTAGTGCCAGCTGGATGCAGTTGTGTGGCCAGCACTCACCCGTCTAGGACATGAGCCTCACGAGCTTTAAAGTCCTTGCGAAGGAATGCGTGCCGGCTCAGATTAGACCTCGGTTTATATCACCCGCACTAAGACATACGGCCAACGTGCATTCGCTTACTCCGCACCTAAGCAGTGGAATTCCCTTCCCTCCCATATCCGCAACATACAATCAACACAAGCATTCAAAAAGGCCCTCAAAACCCACCTCTTCAAACTGCACTATTCAGATTGATTTGTATCCCGCTGCCATTCTTTCATCTTTTGTCTATGTCTGATCCGTAAGTGTATAAATGGCTGTAAATATTTATACTGTTTTTCTTCCTGGGCCTAACCGGGCATATAAATAGCTGTGAATAGGTTTGTGTCATTCTATTTTCTGTCTTTTTTGTCATTTGTGTACATAGTTATAAATAGTATATTTTTGTCTTTTTTTTTTTAATTTATGTACATAGTTGTAAATAGTCCGTACCTTTACTGTCCCGTCTTTTGGTGTACTGTAGCAAAAGTGATGTTTCATCGAGTGCATGTATTTATATGTAATGACTATGTAAAGCGTGGTGAGTCTGGTCATAGGCTGGAGTACCCGCTATATAAAAATCCGTTATTATTATTATTATATCCTCATCCGATGGATTGGGGGAGCATTGCCTGTGTCTCAGGGTCTTGTAAATTTTGTTTTGGCGGGGACTCAGCTCACTCTCCCTGCCTCCCTCTCACTCTCTCTCTCTCTCTCTCTCTCTCTCTCTCTCTCTAACACTTCCAAACTGGCTAACTCCAAAAATAATGGAAGCTATGAAACAGCGAGACAGATACAAAAAGAATAAGCAGTTTAATGAATATAAAATTCTAAGAAACAAAGTCAATACTCTTGTTAAAATGTCCAAGAAGAATTATTTTCAGAAAATAATTGAAAATGGGGGGGGATACCGCTTCACTCTGGAAAGCAATGAATGAAATCACACACAAATCACGTAATCAGAACCATGTGAGTAAAGCTACCTTCTCTGAAGAAGAATACAACAGCCACTTCTTAAGCATAGCCAACATTGGTCTCAAAGGTAAACATGAATACACCACCCCATGTAGACTAGAAGACTTTTGTAATCAAAGAAGATCTTCAAACTCTTTCGCATTCCCCCCGCTGGCCGTAAATGAAGTAGGAAAATATATACTGGATCTACAAAACAAGCGTTCCACGGGTCCAGATAACATCAATTCTTTTATCCTAAAAATATCTCTGCCATACATTGTTGAAATTGTAACTTATGTTCTTAATCTAAGTCTTGAAAAAGGTGTATTTCCGACTTCACTCAAAATTGCCAAAGTCATCCCACTACCAAAAATCAAAACCCCGAATGGTCTCAATGATTATAGACCCATTTCTTTGTTATCAAATTTGTCCAAACTCTTGGAAAAACATATGCATAAACATCTTTTGCAATATATAGAAAACCACAAACTGTTCCATAATTTGCAGTCTGGATTTCGTAAACATCATTCTTGTCACACAGCGCTAACCAGATTATGTGACACATGGTTATCAGCTATAAATCGATCAAAAGTTACCGGAGCAGTTTTTCTTGATTTCAAGAAGGCTTTCGATTTAGTCGACCATAGCATATTATTAACAAAATTAAGCCTTTATGTTAATAGCAATAACACCACTTCGTTCCTCAAATCGTACCTCTCAGACAGAACACAATGTGTCCATTTAAATGGTAAATCGTCAAGCTATAAAACTTTAACATGTGGCGTTCCTCAAGGCTCAATTATGGGTCCACTTCTCTTTTGTTTATTTATCAATGATTTACCCTTATCTCTTGAAAACTCAAACATATCATGCGAATTATTTGCTGATGACAATACTCTACATACTTCTGACAAAGATCTGTCCAAAGTCCAGCTTTCACTTCAGCAAGGTCTGTTGGATGTGCAAAACTGGTGCAAAGAAAACAAAATGTTACTCAACCCCATAAAAACAAAATCAATGGTAATAACTACAAGACAGAAGCATCAAATACAGCCTCTTAATTTAAACCTGGACATTGATTCTAAACCAATTACTCAAGTCCGTGAACATAAACTACTTGGTGTAGTTATTGATGACGAATTAAACTGGCACTGCCATGTAAATAAGGTTAGCAAAACGTTATCTAGAAATTTGTTTCTACTTAAGCAACTAAAGCAATATGTAGGACTTGAAGCTAGAAAAATATTTTTCTATGCACACTGTTTGTCTCATATAAATTATGCATCATCGATCTGGTGTATGGCGAGTGATAACACTTTAAAAAGTTTGAACTCTCTTCACCGACGAGCTGTTAAGCTTATTCACACTGACCCGACTTTGACTACTGTACAAAAAATGAAAACTTTGCAAATATTACCTTTGGATAAGCAATTTATTTACAACAAAGCAATGCTTATGTACAAAGTTCACACAAATCAATCACCTGAATACCTAAAGGTCCTTCTCTCTGCAGCCCCAAACAGTCGATCCATCAGATCTAAAAGGTATTTATTGCCCTTACCACACAATGATAAATTTAAATCCAGCTTTTCCTTTTCTGGACCTTCAATCTGGAACCTCCTCCCTACACAAATCCAACAACAGACAACAGTTGGCGGTTTCAAAACAAAATTACGCTACCATTTATTCAAACAAATAAAATAAACCAATATTATTAATGCTCAGTTGGTAATTATGTCACAGCCTTAATTTTCATAACGTATGTATTAAGTTTTATTTTAAAAAAACTAATATTTTGTAATATAAACTGTATCAAAATTGCAAATGTAAAATTCATGTTGTAATGTATATCATTAATGCGCATGTAAAAATGAAATGTATTGCTTCATATCGATTAATTTGTTTCCTAAATATGTAAAATTTTTGTTGCTGTGTACTTTGCTTTTAACTAATTAAACCTCTTAAGATTGTTTCATTGCTATTGTCTCCTAAATAAGATTTGCTTTTAATGTTTCTAGCCGTTTATTATAGTAGTAGTGGTGGTATATATAGTTGTAGCAGTAATGGTAGTGGTGTTTTTTGTATCGTAATTTTTTTTATTTTTTTTGTATTTGTTGTAATAAAGTTTTTTTTTTTGTTTTTTTTAAATGTAATTATTTTTACATTGTCTAGTACATTTTGATGTTGTCGTTGTTATCTTATTACAAAAGGTCTGATTGTAAGAATAGGCTCATGCCTAAAATCTTAACCTTTTAAAATAAAGTTCTGAAGTCTGAAGTCTGAAGTCTCTCTCTCTCTCTCTCTCTCTCTCTCTCTCTCTCTCTCTCTCTCTCTCTCTCTCTCTCTCTCTCAGCTTTCCATTGGAAAAAAAACAACAAAAAAACACGAAGATGCCCATCTGCAGTGGCTTGGGCTAAACCTGGTTGGCCATAATAGCTTTCTTAAAGCACAGGGCCTAAGGCGGCAAAGATTTTTTGTTGGCTGCCGTACAATGTGAGATGCTGCTACCAGGCTTAGGCATGGGGTGAGGAGGTGGGGGGAGAGGAGGAGGGATCTTCATGACTCGCCTTGGCTTACTATAATTATATATACCACGCTCAACGTCAATTCATGCTTGTTCTCTATTGCAGGTCAATTCATGCTTGTTCCCTATTGCAGGTCAATTCATGCTTGTTCCCTATTGCAGGTCAATTCATGCATGTTCTCCATTGCAGGTCAATTCATGCATGTTTTCTATTGCAGGTCAATTCATCCTTGTTCTCTATTGCAGATCAATTCATCCTTGTTCTCTATTGCAGGTCAATTCATGCTTGTTCTATATAACAGGTCAATTCATGCATGTTCTCTATTGCAGGCCAATTCACGCATGTTCTGTATTGCAGGTCAATTCATGCACGTTCTCTATTGCAGATCAATTCATCCTTGTTCTCTATTGCAGGTCAATTCATGCATGTTCTATATAACAGGTCAATTCATGCATGTTCTCTATTGCAGGCCAATTCATGCATGTTCTCTATTGCAGGTCAATTCATGCATGTTCTATATTGCAGATCAATTCATGCATGTTATCTATTGCAGGTCAATTCATGCATGTTATCTATTGCAGGTCAATTCATGCATGTTCTCTATTGCAGGTCAATTCATGCATGTTATCTATTGCAGGCCAATTCATGCATGTTCTCTATTGCAGGTCAATTCATGCATGTTCTATATAACAGGTCAATTCATGCATGTTATCTATTGCAGGTCAATTCATGCATGTTATCTATTGCAGGTCAATTCATCCTAGTTCTCTATTGCAGATCAATTCATCCTTGTTCTCTATTGCAGGTTAATTCATGCATGTTCTCTATTGCAGGCCAATTCATGCTTGTTCTCTATTGCAGGCCAATTCATGCATGTTCTCTATTGCAGGTCAATTCATGCATGTTCTCTATTACAGGTCAATTCATCCTTGTTCTCTATTGCAGGTCAATTCATGCATGTTCTCTATTGCAGGTCAATTCATCCTTGTTCTCTGTTGCAGGTCAATTCATCCTTGTTCTATAGCAGGAATTTACCCCGCTCAAGATCAATTCATGCTTGTTGTATATAGCAGGTCTCACCACACTCTAAGTCAATACATGCTCGTTCTATAGCAGGTCTCACCACACTCAAAGTCAATCATGCTCGTTCTATAGCAGGTCTCACCACACTCAAAGTCAATACATGCTCGTTCTATAGCAGGTCTCACCACACTCAAAGTCAATACATGCTCGTTCTATAGCAGGTCTCACCACTCTATAAGTCAATTCTCGCTTGTTCTATAGCAGGTTTCAACACGCGCAAAGAGCTGCCCAAGGCGCCGTTAAAGTGAGAAGTACAACACGCTGCATAGCTAAAGTGGCCGCGGTTTACATTCGCCTCTCCCCTAAAAGAATGGATTCGCGATAGCAAAAAGAAAGTGGATCCTCGATCGCGCAGGATGAGATAACACACAGCCATTTATAGGAAAAAATAGAAGGTTGGGAACAGACTGTCTTTGGCGACAACAGTTGTCCAATCAAACGGTATATTTTCAAACCGCTTAACAACGAACATGTCATCTTCCATTTCAATGGAAAGGATACAGGCCTACAATAGGTGAAAGTTCCGTGTCTAATACAATAGGCCCTATATCAATGTTTCCCCATTTGTAGGACTGTACTTTTCCATATAAATAAAGATGTTACAGTTTCCATAGTACGCGGTTTGGCAATACAAAGTTTACGAGGCTGATTCGTTTCGCCAGAGAGGCAATTTAAATCCCCCCCCTCCCCTCCTCTCCACCCCTTAAAAATATTTTAGCTATGATACATGTGCTGTGTGCTACAACTACTACTACCGCTATGACACATGTGCTGTGTGCTACTACTTCTACTACCGATATGACACATGTGCTGTGTGCTACTACTACTACCGCTATGACACATGAGCTGTGTGCTGCTGCTACTACTACTACTACCGCTATGACACATGTGCTGTGTGCTGCAACTACTACTACTACCGCTATGACACATGTGCTGTGTGCTACTACTACTACTACTACCGCTATGGCACATGTGTTGTATGCTACTACTACTACCGCTATGATACATGTGCCGTGTGCTACTACTACTGCTACCGCTATGGCACATGTGCTATGAGCTACTACTACTACTACCGCTATGACACATGTGTTGTATGCTACTACTACTACCGCTATGACACATGTGCTGTGTGCTACTACTACTACCGCTATGTCACATGTGCTGTGTGCTACTACTACTACCGCTATGACACATGTGCTGTGTGCTACTACTACTACTACCGCTATGACACATGTGCTGTGTGCTACTACTACTACTACCGCTATGATAGATGTGCTGTGTGCTACTACTA
>CM072517.1:70378736-70503736 GCA_036898135.1 Oncomelania hupensis
AACGTACATTAACATGGGGTGACTATCTAGAACAAGAAGTAAAAATTTCTCAAAGCTATGCCGGAAAATTGCGCAACTTAGCTCATTATTTTGGTCACTATCCTAAGTTTCACAGGTTAAATATTCCACTAAGAGAGCTCATAATCAAATCTAAAAAAATTTATAAGTTTATGACAGAAAATGAGGCATTTCGAGCAAATGGGCAGAGCTAAGAATAAATTCTGTAGAAAAACCAGGGTGAAACGGGTTAAAACCCGCAGCAAAAACAAAGGAATCAACGTATTGATTACTAGACCAAAACCTGGCGAGACTGTAGAAGGGCATGGCAAAAACCAGGTCATTTCGGAACGCGCTGCGATTTTTGTAGGTCAAACATGACGAGGTGATTTTTATTTTTAGCCAAGGATTCCACAGCATGACTCACACTTGTTCACTCTTGTATTCCACTCGCTCGTCAACAACAAAGGGGTTGCCAATGTGCGACTCCGCTATTGAACTAACACTCTCCACTTCCACTCCCCATCCCCATCCCAATTGCATTCACAACAATTACTCAAACGCAACAAGCAAACATGAAACTTTTTCCCTCCCTCCACCCTCAGACTCCCAAACCCCACCCCCTCATACACCCATCCCCCCCACCCACCTTCCCCTCACTCCCTCCCCATCACACTCCCTCCCATCACCAATCCCCTCACACTCCCTCCCATTACCCACTTTCCCCCTCACCCATCCCCACCCCCCTCCCCCATTCACACATGTGCTTTTAACAATGGTGATAATACTAAAGGGGGGTAATAACTATTATACATTCACAAAAGTGAGAGTAGTTGTTGCTTCCCTTTGTCCATCTCTCTCTTTCTCTCATCATCATCATCATCATCATCATCATCATCATAATCATCATATTAGTTAATTAAACTCAAGGGGGTGTGAAGGTGGTTGAGGTTAAAGGTACTTATTCGGGTTTTGGATTAATTATTTTTAATTTAAAGTTTTGTTATCAGTATAAAAATGACGGACACAAAAAGTCTTTCGCAATCTCCTTTGTTTAGACATCTTTCAAACAATACAACTTCAAATTCTTGACAGTCAAAATGTTATTAAATCTGTTTATAATAATTACGAATTTGTACTTAACAATTTTACTTTCAAATCCCCTGTTAAAATACGCATTCACGCTCAAATAACTTTTATTAAACCCGGCAGTATTGATGAAACGATGACTGTGTGGATTTCTTCAAGTCAAATTGAAGTGTTAAAATCTTCAGACCTAGACAATGCTTATAACAACATCTTGATCAACCAGTTACAAGACAGCATAGAACGCGCAACAATGAAAGGGTCCGGGTGGACAGAAGGAACTCTAGAATCATTAGAACTGAACATTACAAAGTATAATCCAATCAAAGGGAAATCTTACATCCCTCTTCCCAAAGAAATTCTTGACAAGAAGGCTGTATTGAATATTAAGAACACTGACGACAAATGTTTTATGTGGTGTGTTTTGGCTAAATTATATCCTATACAGTCGAAACAACATCCTGAAAGGGTGGCACTGTACAAAGATAAAGTAACAAACTTAAATCTTAAAGACATTAATTTTCCTGTTAGCCTTGACGACATTGACAAATTTGAATCTCAAAACTCTCCTATAACAGTCAATGTATATGTTTGGGACCTTGAATTAAAACTTATGCCTTCACGAATCTCTCCTAATGCCCCATCGTTTTCAGACCTCAATCACCACGTTGATCTTTTACTAATAACAGACCCGCAAGATCCTAGCATGCAACATTATACTCTGATACGAAACATATCTAGATTATTAGGACACACTTCAAAACATCATGGCAAACAATATTTGTGCAGACGCTGTTTAACTAGAGTATCTAATCTCCAAGTAGCTGACAAGCACAGTAAGGTATGTAAAAGTATGACAGATATTCAAACCCGCCTTGTGTTACCAAAGCCGGGTTCTCAAGTATATTTTAAAAACATCAACAAACAATTCAAGCAGCCTTATATAGTTTATGCCGACTTCGAATCATTGATTTTAAAATACCAAGGCCCACAAGGATTTTGTACGCCTAATTCATTCCTTACACACCTTCACGAAGTCTGCAGTTTCGGGTATGTAGTTGTTAGAGCCGACGGACAACATACAGAGCCGGTAATTTACAGAGGGCCTGACGCAGCTCGGAAGTTCTTAGATGAGATGAACAAAATATACAAATTGTGTTTACTGCAGCTAGATAATCCAGTGCCCATGATATTTACTGAATCTGACTCCCATAATTTTAAAGCAGCTACACATTGCCACATTTGTAATAAAGAGTTTGACCCGAAGGACACAAAGGACCCAAAGACCCAAAGGGTGAGAGATCATTGTCACATAACAGGGGCATTTAGAGGTGCAGCTCATCAGAAATGCAACTTAGACTATGGAATCAAACATTTCTCTCTCCCTATTTTCATTCACAATCTTCGAAATTACGATTCCCATTTAATCATGCAGGCAGTGACGAAAGCATACAGAGTGTCATGTATTGCCGAGACAGAAGAAAAATATAAAACTTTCACTCTGAATAAATTAAAGTTTTATGACAGCTTTCAACATTTGTCTTCCAGTTTAGAAACACTAGCTAAGAACTTACCCAGCTATCCTATCACTAGCACATATTTTCCAGACGTTACACTTATTCGGAAAGGTGTGTATCCTTATGAATACATGGATTCTTGGGAAGTGTTTGAAGAACTAGAATTACCCCCTAAAGAAAATTTCTATTCTTCACTCAATAAAAGTTTCATAACTAATATCGATTATGAACATGCTCACAACGTCTGGAATGCACTCGGATGTAAAAACCTTGGTGACTACCACGACATATATTTAAAAGCTGACGTCTGTTTGTTGGCTGATGTGTTTGAAAAATACAGAGAAACGAGTTTACATCATTACTCCCTCGACCCTTCTCATTATATTTCTTCGCCAGGAATGAGTTGGGATGCTTTCTTAAAACTTAGTGGTTCTAAAATTGATCTCATAACTGACCAGGTAATGATGACAATGATTGAGTCGGGCATTCGTGGAGGAATAAGCGTGGCAGCTCATAATTATTGCAAAGCCAACAATAAATACCTGAAGCACTATGACCCCTCGCAGAAATCTAATTATATAATGTACTTTGACGCCAACAATTTATATGGTTGGGAAATGAGTGAGCTTTTGCCGGTTTCAGATTTCAAATTACTTGTTAATCCAAACCCCGCAAACTTTACTTGGTTAAACAGTATTTTAAATCACCCTAAAGATCATACTATAGGGCTTATTGTCGAAGTTGACCTAGAGTATCCCAATGCTTTACACGACCTACATAATGATTACCCATTAGCACCAGAAAGATTGCATGGTACAGACAAGCAACTTAAACTTATTCCCAACCTCTATAATAAATCTAATTACGTCTGCCACTACAGAAACCTGCAGTTCTACATCAGACACGGCATGAAGTGCACAGCGATTCACAAGCTTTTATTCTTTAAACAAACGAATGTCTTGGCCGGGTACATCAATAAAAACACAGAGCTCAGAAACAAGCGCAATCTACGTTTGAAAAAGATTTCTTTAAGCTGCTGAATAACAGCTGTTTTGGTAAAACTATGGAGAACCCATACAAGCGAAAAGACGTCAGGCTAATTACATCACCCAATCAAGCAATTAAATTAACATCTAAGCCTCAATACCTTGGTTACAAAGAGTTTCATGACTCCCTGTATGCTGTTACCATGAAAACCACGCAAGTTAATCTAGACAAACCAGTGTTTATGGGGATGACTATTCTTGACCTTTCTAAATTATTAATGTTCGAATTTTACTACGATTACTTTAAACCTAAATACCCGGAGGCCAGAATTTTATACACAGACACAGACTCCCTTATACTAGACATCCCTACTGAAGACATTTATAAAGACTTAGAATCGGAACTACAACATTACGATACTAGTGACTACCCTGAAACTCACCCTTTGTACAGCAAAGCAAACCAAAAGAAAATCGGTTTGATGAAAGATGAAATGAACGGGAAACTAATAGAAGAATACGCAGGACTGCGATCTAAGCAGTACAGTATTAAACACGAATCGGGGGAATCTTCAAAAGCAAAAGGCACCCAAAAAGCTGCAATAAAAAACAGAGATATCAGACACGAAAACTACCTGGAAGCCTTAGATGGGAAAGAAGTTAAACCATACCCTAACACAACTATAAAGTCTAAAAACCATATAGTGTCCACTGCTGTGACGACCAAAAAAACATTATGCGCTAATGACACAAAGAGAATAAGAGTAACTAAGGAGTTCGCATACGCTCTAGGCCACTATAAATTACAGGTAGAAACTGCGACTACGACTGCGACTACGACTGCGACTATGAGTAAGGAGGAAGTCCTGGAAGGCTTGAGTAAATGTTAACTGTATTTATTCTGAAGCGCCAAGCTTTTTCTTCAAAGCATCTAGCTGCTCCTTCCGTCCCAGTAGTCTCCCTTCCTCTATTAATTTTTTTTTAATTTCTTCAACATTAACAGGTGCAGACCTAGATTTAGATTGTATGTCGTGCTTCAACTTTTTATATTCTTCAAAATCTCGCTGGATAATTACAAACTCTTGGTCTGTAATCTGAGTGTCTTCTAGAGCTTTAGAAATTATTAAGTTCATGCTAGTAAGTTTAGCTATCGCAAGGCTAGAAATGAGGTCGTGTTTTTCTAGTTTCTTAGATACTTTAGTATTAATTACACCAAGTAGAACTGACATCACTGAAGATAATCCGGCAGCAACCCCTAATCCAATACTAATTGGTATACCAATTCCAGTCACCAATAATCCGACGCTGACTGCAGCTTCCGCTGCATTAATAACATTTAGACCAGTAGACACGTAATTTATTCCGCTATAAGCGCCGGAATACCTTCGTCTGCATCTAGAGTACTTTTGGATATCTGATTCAATTTGAGTCCTAACTTTTCTTATTTCTTCCAGCCTGAACGTTTGAACATTACTTAAGTCTAACGTTGGAGCACTGGGTTGCATTGGTTGTTCATCCACTACTGCTTCTACTATAGCAGGATACAATTTTGTCGTCATATTTTTAGTGTGAAAAAAAAGGGTTAACAATAATTAACTTGATTTTAGTGTATTAGCAAAATATTCTATTTGACTATCAGAAAATATCTGATCGCTGAAATAAAATGCTAACAGATCTACATTGTCTAGGCTAATTTGTACTATTCTGTCAATAGGATTTGGAACAGGAACAAAAGTTATCTTGGGTGATGAAGTAAATACGGAATACTGATTTTCATTTTCTCTTTTTTTCATAAATACTGTAACTCGTCTGGGATCCTCATCTAAATCAACCCAACTTAGAGACACTTGCGGAATTACATTAAAATTTCTCTGCGTAGGCCTGTGAGCAATTATGTCCAGTGCTATCATGGCTGCACTACCTATCTGTAAAGGAGGCTGCAGAACAACTCTGACATTTTTCCCTGCGGTTTCACGCTTATGTAAAACATAGTTGCTTTTTTTGTAGGCTTTGACTTCTATGTTTTCCCGATTGTTTTCATCCGGCACTAGACTAACTAACATAGGCCCGGCGTTAATAATTTTCTTAAATTTATTGTCTGGTCCCATAAAAGTGAAAGGGCTTTCGCACTTGAATTTAATAAGCCAATCTAATTCCGTGTCTACAGGTGTTAAAGACCAGATATTTTCCCGTTTAGTAATAGCGTACTTAAAATCGGGATCTACTTTACCGGCATTAAAGTCCTTTAGCTGATCGATAGACGGTTTTTCTGGCGGCGGCACTGACGGCGGCACTTCAGGTACTGCCGGCACTACAGGCACTAGCGCTCGTTTATAATATCCATTTTGTGTAAATTCGAAACCGTAAATAGACCCAACAATAGCATTCGCATCAAAGTCAATTGTGTCTGCTAAGTCTTTCAGTTCAATGGTAGGACAGGTTACTGGAATTTGAGGGCCGATTGACATTGTATTTTAAAATTAAACTTTATTTTATCTCAAGAATAATTGTAAGATCTTCAAAGTCTACAATTTCGTTGTTTTGGTTAGTTATTTTGAAGCAGAAACTAGTATGATAGTCCTGACTTAAGTGGCGTTTTTGAGGCAGAAATTTTAATGAAACTGGATCGCAGTAAGATTCTCTCTGAGTTGAGATTATCCTTAGCAATGTACTAGGAGTTCCGTTTACTAAGTTTTCCGATGTTTTCAGTTGATGAAGGTACACAAACAATCTATTATTAATTAACAAATTCATAGGGTTTGATCCAATAAATCTTATAGAACTGCCGACAGTGCTGGAGCTGTCAGATAAAGATAATTCATTGCCACGGAAACCTAATATTTGTGCCAGCTTTGGCGCAAGTGTAACGCTGGTAATGTCTTTATGCAGGGTTTTATGGAAAGTTAAAGTTACTATCAAGTTTGCAGGGTTCATTTTTGCTTCAATCGAATGAGGTTTAAACAATTCTTCAGTAAGTCTGCAGAAGTCATAATAGCCGGCATGAATAAAGTGCCTTTTTTTATTAATCATTATCCAGTTGTTGTTTAGATCATGACTTATATTTAACCATTTAACCGTGTAGAATATTTCGTGAAGGATTACGTTAAGGTCGCTGTTTTTGTTGTCAATAGGATGCTGAAGTTCAATGGGCACACCTGATTTTACAGATTCGAAAGTTACAAACATATTTTTTTTAATATAATAAAAATGTACGCGCCTTATAAATATAACAAAGCTGCAAAGTATACTACAGGGCCTTATTATTATGAAAAAGCAGTCGACCTAACCAAGCTGACAATAGCTGTGGCAGCCAACGTCCATTTCGAAACTATCCCCCATAATATTTTTAATCATTACTTCAACCCAGACATTACGAGCGACTTTTTAGCTAACCAATGGCTAAACAACGGGGGTATGCAGTTCTTTCAGAATCAAATTAATTTTGCCGTGTCATGCGCTACAACTGGTTGCGGAGTTTCTTACGTTCATCACCTTAATCACCCAGATCCTATGTTGAAGTCTATTTATCTGTTCCATTTGTATTATCAAGTGAGGCGGGTGTTGTCTGAACTTCAGGCTCCGTTACCTACTGACAAAAACTTTAATCCCTTTAACAACGGGTTTGACAAGAAAGCGTATCAAAGGTTGTGCAATGAATTCGGAATTGATACTAAAACAGACTTCAGACAAAAACTAGACCTCAATCATGGAATGGGAACTTTATTTAGATACGCTGTAGGTAATTTATACACGGGGCCTTACGTACCTGGATTTACATCATTTAACCACAAAAGCCAGGTTCCTTTACTTTATATCAGACAAAAACAAAGCGCAGCATACAGCACTTTTATATTAGGCACATCAAACGGATTTACCCAAAGTGGGGTGGAAAGGCTGAATGAATCTATTCGTACGTATGCGTGGTGCATTCTGGGGTCTCAAGCAGAAACACGAAGTAATATCATTGGGGAAGGAACTAGCTTCGATGCACAAAAGCAGTTTTTAGCCAACATTGAAGATTCTATTAATTCGGCAGTAGATTTGCCCGCGAGTATTAAAAGATATCAGGACACTTTAAAGTATGCTAGATCGAAAGTAGATTACGTAATAGGTTTAGGACTGTATATGTTGCCTTCAGACCTTCAGCTTAGGATAGGAACTATATCAAACTACAACAACAATATAGTGATTGCCGACCCTCAGTTTCATATAGGCTACAATCCTACAATAAATACAGTGAACACAGTGAATACGGTGAATACAGTGAATACGGTATTTACTGCTAATAATGAACCTTTAAGTTCCCCACCATTATCTCCACCTCTTCCAAGCTTGCCAAGTCTACCAGGTCCGGTGGTTATTGATCATGGGGTTTCACGTCTAGCGCTTACAGGTGGTTTATTGCTTGCTGGGTTAATTGGGATTTACTATTTTAAGTAACCAGAGTAATATTATTATAAACAAAGACCACAGATGCTCAGACGCCCAAACCACAACTTTAGAAGCAGTATTAAATATCCATGAAAATACAGAACCTAATATTCCTGGAAGTGCGTCTACAAGTTTGTCACCTAAGCGTTTCAATAAGTTAGCTATGCTTTGTAATGTTCTCTTAATCCATTCTTTAACCGGACTACCACCAGGTCCACCAGATCCGCCAGGTCCACCGGCACTGATGCCTACGGTTCTAGTCAGTGCTAAGACTAGTGTGCTTATTGTCATCCCAACAGCTGTAAGAATGCTAAATATTGTAACACCTTGCTCTCTGAACAGTGTTTGAATTCTTTCTGCAAGTGTAGTGTCTTCGTGTAAAATTTTATGCACCGTTTCTTTTATTCTGGCGAAATTAGTTATTAATTTTTTCTCTGTTTATGGATAAGGCTTCTAGCCTTGCAGCGCGTTCTGTGTAAAGGTCTGCGAGCCTTTTTTGAATCATCTGTTTTACCTCAATGCTTAAGTTCGCGTCATCAGCTTCTGCTAGTTTATTTTTTTGTTTTTCTATATGTTTGTCGAGCTCACCGAGCTTGGCTAAATTCATCATTGTCTCCCCTCTCACAGATTGTAAAGCTTTATCTAAGCCTTGAAGTTCACGCAGTGGCAATAATGGTGGGTTATTGATAGTTTCCATAACCTGATCAATATTGGTGTCCTCATTTGTTTGTAAGGTTTTTAATTCTGTATTGACTTCTAATGCAGAACTAGTTAAGTCAGTTAAGTCAGTTAAGTCTTGTAGTTCTATTTCTGAATTTGGTAACGATGCATCTATTCGTTGAAGTGAAGCTACTGCTTGGCGATATTGCGATGTTCTGTTATCTGAAAGCCCCAATGATCGTATTACAGTCACTGGGAGTTTAGTTTTCAAAGTAGACCACGCATAAAATTTATCAGGATTCTTTAACATAGTTAACTGTACTCTAACTTTTTTACCGGATACAATAGTGTTTATAAACAAGTGATTATTTTTGTCTAGTTCGAAGTCGCTGGGACTAACATAATCCGGTAACTCGCGCCCGATGTAATTGTAAAATTTATTGATTTTTCTGGCTTTTTGGGTTTTAGTTACTTGACGTAATTCTTCTCCTATACTTAGCCTTGTTTGGCTCATGTCATCTCCTACCATTGAAAGAAGTCTGCTGGTTGTGTCAACGTCGAGGTCTTCATTAGGCTCATTTGGTTTAAACACTTCATCAAGAGCTTCACCACCTGTTGCCATTTTAAATATATTTTTTTTTAATCACACTAAAAATGCAAAGCTACGGAAACTTGTTAGACCCTACACGTCGATTGAGGACGCCTTTAGGCATCAAAGGTGAGAAAAGCACAATAATTATTACTAACAATCCAAGCAGCATAGAGCCTAATCAGCTACTAACCATAAGATTTCCAAATTTAGGTCCTGATGATGTAATAGTTCCAGGCAGTCCTAAATTGGGATTTAAAATTAGTCTGAATTCTGACGACGATCCTAACAGAACCATAGTCAACAATTTAGGTAGAGCTATAATTAAAAGAATGGTTATTAAACTTGATGGGCGAGAAATCCAAAGTATCGATGACGCCGGTGTTTTGTTTTGTTACACAGATCTGTGGCTGAGTAAATATGAAAGGGAAGATTTAGTTGGTCAGGGGATTCAAGCCGCCAATGTGGCCAAACTTCGAATCAAAGCTGGTGATGCTAACACTTCTAACAAAGGTGAAAATGCATTAGCTGCTGTATACAAAAACAGGTTTTATTTTCCACTCGATTTTGAACTGCTACACAGTCATCTGCCATTTCATCAAGGTTCATTTAACGATAGGCTGTCTTACGAAATTATTTTCAATGATTATTCTCAAGTAGTAATTAGCTCTGACAATGATGCTAGCCATACAATTACTGACATCGCGCTTGAATATGAAGTGGTCACTCACGCTGAACTCAGTAGGATGATTAGGGGCCAATATGACAAACTAGCAATTTATTATGATAGGATCGTTCGCTACAGACAATTTAATAAAGATTTATTAGATGCACTATGGACCATCAACATAAATTCACCTGCTCGAAGTTTTAAAGGTGTACTGTTGTTGTTTGTGAAAGAATCTAATTACAATCGTGACAGCAAAAATTTTATCAATCCTAATATTTCAAAAGCGTCTGTCGTGATTGAAGGTAAACCTAATCAATTATTCGCTAATGGAATGATGGGGTTTCAACAGTTTGATGAGATTAGGAAAATCTTGGGTGGAGGTAGATTACGGACTGACACTGTTGATTTGATTTCTAAAGATCTTCATTTGCATGACACGCGACTGCAAGATTATCTTGTGAATAAGTTTGCGTTGTGGTTAGACTTTCGAACCATACCCACCAATGAACTTCATGGATCTGGAAGAAGAATTGAAAACGGAACAGATGGTATAACAATTGAATTGCATAGGGAAGCAAGTGCTAGGTCAGAATCAGTTACAGTATACATGTATATAATTATGGATGCTCAGCTAAACATTGAAAATGGAAGATTAAAAGATTTAGTATATTAAAAAATGACCTCTTTGTTACCTCGTGATCCTCATTGTGGAATGATCGTTGGCATGACGTCATGCGGAAAGACCGTCTTTGTTCTGGATTTGTTAGAAAAATATTACGCAGGCCACTTTGATTATATAGTAATTTTTTGCCCAACTATTCAATATAATAAAACCTACTTAGATCGTAAGTATGTCTGGACAGATGAAAATATCTTTGTTGTAAATACCAATGGCAAGCTCAATGAGTATTTAACGTATTTTTATAACCTGTTTGAAAATGAGGGTAATACGTTATTCTTAATCGATGATTGCAGTGCAGAAAAAGATATTGTATTAAAACGGAACATATTGAGCAAGCTGGCTTTCAGTGGACGCCATGTGAAAATAAGTGTTTGGGTAATCACGCAGAAATTTAATTCGATATTAAAGGATTTTAGAGAACAAGTAAAATTCGTTTGCCTGTTTTATTGCAAAGACCGTGACAGCTTTGATAACTGTTTAAAAGAAAATGACGTAATTGAATCAAAAGAGGAAAGAACTAAATTAAAAGAACAGCTAAAAAAAGGCAAGCACTTAAAATTATTATTAAAAACTGACCAACCAACTGGCTATAAGATACTTATGTAAGTAAGTAAGTTCTTTTATAATTTAATTATTGTAAGTTATAAGTTTTTTTAAAAGTCGACTTAATTAAGTTAGATGTAAGTAAGTAAGTTCTTTTATAATTTAATTATTGTAAGTTATAAGTTTTTTTAAAAGTCGACTTAATTAAGTTAGATGTAAGTCACTAAGTCAAAAAAAAGGTTGAAGGTAAGTAATAGTGGTGATGATTATAGTTCATTTATCTTAATGGCTCTGTGTCTGGTGGAACAATATGAAGTTGTTCTTTTACAAAGTTTCTTATAACAAAACTTTAAATAGTATTTTAAAACAACTTTAAACTGAATAAATTGAATTAAAAAAAAAATAACCCTAACTTTAATATGAAAAGCCATCACATTTGCAAAGACAATAACAATCATACTCACAGTCATGATCACATTCGCAGTCGGGTCCACAATCACAAACAGTTTGTTTGACTACATGAGGATTTAGTTTGCGAACTTGTTTAATAAAATGTAACCAAAAATATTTAAAGTAATATGATTTTGGGTACAAGTCACTTTTGTTGTATTCTTCTTTTGTAAGTTTATGAAAGACTATTGAGAAGTCACTTTTGCATTTAACTTTGTAATCTTCATTTATTTCATATTGTCCAGTGAAGGGGCAAGAAAAATCATTATAAATATCTGGATCATATAGTCTGCATTCAAAAAAGATTTTCCAGCGTTCATCTTCTAACATATGAAAGTGGGGAGAATCAAAAAGCATTTCTAAATCCTTACAGAACCTTTCTGTGTCCGTCATTTTTAGTCTTTTTTATTTTCTTAATTAGGAAATCTTAATGGTTCTGTGTCTGGTGGAACAATCTGAAGTTCTTCTTTTACAAAGTTTCTTTGTGGTGTTCTACGATCGCTTCTCGGTCTTAAATAATATACGGGCGGATCAGTAGATAATGCTCTGTCAACTTCATAAACGCTTAATGACCAAATTGGGTCTGTAGCTCGTCTTCTAGTATCATTAGCAACTTCTCCAGGCTGATAAAGGTATCTAACAGTTTTGTTCATCAAAGTTAGATCCGGCTGACCAGGCTTTGAAACGGTAACAACAATCTGTTTCTTTTTAATAGCCTCAACTGGTTTTAATCCTGTAACTCTGGCTGGTTCTGAATTCATTTCCCTTAAAACTCGAGGCAGCCTAACAACCCATTCTGTATTAGTGGTTTCAGTAAACAACTCCTTTGAATACTGATAAGTGAATAATCTTTCTGCCAGTTGCCGATTAAAGTTTTCTACAATACCCTGCGATCTGTGTAATCCAACAACTCCTCTTCTAACAGTTACATTATGTTTTAACAAAAGCTGGTTAACAGCTCCTTTGAATTCAGACCCTTCATCGCATTGAATAAGTCTAGGGAACCTTAGAGGCCCTCTTGAATAAATCGCATTTAAGGCTTGAGCGACCTCAGCTGAATTTTTAGTCCTAAGAGCATGCGCGTCTTTAAACCTGGTAGCTATATCAATAACAGTAAGGGCATACCTGTATTTCTTTCTATATATTTTGTCATGGGGAAGATATAACAAATCTATTTGGTGTGTGTCATTTGGTCTGGAGTTTTCAAATTTTGGTCTTATTATTTTCTTCGGGGGTGGAAGATAGATTTGCCATACAGCTTGCTTCGATAGCCATTGTTTAACTGTGTTTGCTGACAAGCCAGTCTTTTCTACTAGTTTATTAACTGCCATCATCCCTTTCCAATATCCGGATTGAGAATAATATAATCTAGACAAACGTGAAGTCATATTTTATTTAGATTTATATTTTTGTTTAACGAGGTAATAAACTACTGTTATTCCAAACACAATTAAAATTAATTCTCCGGTCTCTGACATTGTAGGTGCAATGTTAGGTGTGTAGTAATCGGATAACACTGGCTGCTTTAATGAAGGTAGTGTTGTGCCAGTGAATAAATAATATTGGTGCAAAGCTTCATCAACGTCTTCAAATGTTTTATCTGCATGGCCTTCTTCTTTCAATCTTTTATTAACAAAATCAAGCTGCATTAGTCTGTTTTTCTCGTATTCGGCCTGATCTTGTTGTAATTTTTCCATTGCTAAGTTATGCCGTTTTGATTCTTCTTTACTGTCCAGTTTTGAAAACAAATAATTTGATCCTGAAAAGGCTAAGGCATTTACAGCAGCAGAACCAAGCACCATTGCAGCACCAGCCATTTTTTAATTTAGTTTTTTATTTTATTTGTATTTAAAATGAATTGTGATGACTTGTTAATGCAAGAAGCTATTAATGTTACAGTTACAGGTGTTGACAACGAGAAAAAAGACAGGTTGGTTGCATTAGTAGCTTCCGGAAAGTCAAAGTATTATCTCGGTGTTGACTTAACACCTGAACAAGTGCAAAGACTGAGGCCAGAAGACATCATTATATTACATAATAAATATGATAAAGTTCTCGGCGCTTTAATGGTTAAAAGTTTAGGGCGTTCAATTGTGAAGTTATATACCAAAGCTGTGTCGACCTTTGTTACTTTAGATTGTGAGAATGATTTATTTGATGATTTGATTAAAGATCCAGTTATTGTTAATGGGATTAGTGAGGCATCAAGAAATTTGTATTATAAGTTTGGAAGCTTGTTGACCCCATTTTCAGCCGGGCTAATTACTTTTCAGCACATAAATTTCTCTGCTATTAAAAATGGACTCTTCCAATCCAGAGATGGAGACGGAGACGGAGGTGAAGAATTCGGAGAATCAACAGAACCCAGTGACAGTCACTAAACAAAAGAGCCTAGGAAGAATTGCAGCTGGAAAGAAGTTAGCAGAATTTAACAAGTTACATAGATGGAACAGACAAACAAAAGCAAACATATTAGGAAAAAAGGAATCACCAAAAGAAGAAGCAATAACGCAACAAACATTAACAACAAACAAAGAAGAACCAATACAGCCAATACAACCAGTACAACCAGTACAATCTTCAAATAACATATATTATTTATGTATAGCCGGTGTAGTGGGTGCAAGTGGGTACATAATATATAAATACCGCCAAGGAAAAAATAAACAGAAACCCCCAAAACCACTTGTAGAAAAAGAAATTGAATCATCTCCATCATTGAAGCCATCATTAGATGTGTTTTCAATGCAGTAATAATTTATTATTATATTTTTTTTTATATATAAAAATGAGTGTACCATATGAACAAACAATTGTGAATCTTGGATACCATAGTGTTGTCTTAGTGGGCTTAAATACAGCTTATGCTATGATTGCAAAATCTCTTTTAAAAATGAAACCTATTGAATTAGGAAAAATGGATCTTTCAGATGCTGGTAAACTGGTTGGTATCTTTTCATTATCGTTATTTACTCGGGACTATCTTGTTAAACAAAAGATTATTCCAGCAGATATTAATGTGTAATGTTATACAACCATAATGTAGAAGGGTTGTAATTTTTTTTGTTTTAACCAAAGACGCAAGATATACGAATATGTATTATATTTAGCAAATGCCGGATTCCCAGAGTGCTTTGGCACGCCTTTTAAAAGCTCATAAAACAGCCATAAATTGCAATAAAAGGGTGTCAGAAAAACAATGGGGTATAACGCTCATTATTACAATCTCTCCCTTACCCCAATAACCTTTACTTCAAGTTTGTCTATAAAACAGCCCATCCCGAATAGACCATCCCCATGTACTTAAAACAGTCCCGTGCACTACAAAAGCACTCCCGTGTACAAAAAAATCACTCCCATTTTCTTAGAAAAAAAGAGTGGGGCACTGAAAAATAAGTGGGGCGCTAGCTAAAAACCTCCATTTTGTGAATAAAAAAGGCAAGTTTAGCACCCCATAACTCCATCAATACACGCACCCTCTCCCCCCTCCACACACACACAAACATACACACACAAACACACACACAAACATACACACACAAACACACACACAACCATACACACTCACACACCCACACACCCACGTGGAGTGTGATATAGTGTGTAAAGAAAGCGACAGCGAAAACAGCCGAGGAAATGAAGAAAACAAAATAATAATAAAATAACAATGTAATTAAAAAAAAAAAAATCTATGTTTTCTGTGTCTCACAAGCCCGCGACCACTGAAGACGCTCCCAGAGTAAAAGCATCTATCTGTGTTTCTTCCTCCCCCAACTCTTCCCGCTCCCACCTACACCTCCTTTCATCCATAAAAAAAAAAAAAAAAAAAAAGTAGTATAAGATCTACCTATACACATTATGACAATAGATCGTACGCCGTTTTGCTAACTAGATCAACGATGAAAGGGAGGTAACACACTGTTACAAAAATTCTTACTTGCAGTTGGTATCAAGGTGTTAGTTCCCTTTAACTATTTCACTTTTTACAAACTTTGAAGTGTAAAGGGAAATAACCCTATAATATAATTTATGATTGCTGCTAGAAAGCAAGGAGGAGTTATTTTCCTTGGTATAATGCTTTTTTTGACGAGTAAAGGAAATGTCCGCGCGTTCTTCTCGCATTTTCTAATTTAAAAAAAGGATTTCTCTTATATAGCGCACTTACAAGCTCAGAGAGCTTCTCAAGTCGCTGGCCCGTAATATCCAGCAATCACAAAATAGTTTGCTGAAGTCAGGATTCGAACCCACGTCGCCCAAGACGCACTCACACAAGTCGTGCGCTCTGACCACTGAGCTATCCCTTCCGCCATAATAAATAATAAATAAACGTAATCCTCCTTTAGCTCTCTCCATCCCTATGACTGTTACTACTTATTGCTGCTATTCTACTACTACTCCCACTACCATGCTACTGCTGCGGCTGCTACTATTACTGCTGCTGCCGCCGTTGCTACTACTACTTCTACTATTGCCGTTGTGCTGTTGCCGTTATGCTACTGCTGCAGTTACTACAGTGTACAACTTCTATTACACTACTGCTGCTGTCAGAGCTACTATTACACTGCTGCTGTTCCTGCTACAACTGCTATGCTACTCCTGCTGCTATTATTATTATTATTATTATTATTATTATTATTATTATTATTATTATTATTATTATTATTATTATTATTATTATTATTATTATTATTATTATTATTACGACTAGGCCTACTACTGATGCTGCTGCCACTACTTATACTACTGCTGCTTCTGCTTCTACTACTACTGCTGCTCTTGCTGCTGCTGTTACTACTACTGCTACTACTTAATTTGTATTATTTATAGTTTTTTAAATCGTTCTTATATATAACAGCACTTTTCCAGCTTTTGCTGCTGCTGTTACAACTACTGCTACTACTTTATTTGTATTATTTATAGTTTTATTAAATCGTTCTTATATATAACAGCACTTTTCCAGCTTTTGCTGCTGCTGTTACAACTACTGCTACTACTTAATTTGTATTATTTATAGTTTATTTAATCGTTCTTATATATAATAGCACTTTTCCAGCTCAAGAGCTGCTCAAGGCGCTGGCCGATACAGGGTTTTACTCAAGCCGCCCCTGAGGCGCCCACTTGCAGCCTTTGGGCGCATCATCTGGCGCGCAGACGACTGAGCACAGACTTGCCACGATCTCCTTCTTCTCCTAATACCTCCGGTTCCTTTCGCTGTATTGTGGGGTTACTGCCTTTTTGTGAAAAGGTGAAGGTGTCCCTGTAACATCATCAAAGTTCCGAGAGTCTTACTTTAGCCGGGCGCCTTTGCGCATGCGCCAGGTCATGTCGGGCCGGCTTTTTCACGATGTGCTTAGGCGTCGTAACCCTAACCCTAACCGACATCATGGCCTACTTAGGGGACCCCTAACCCTAAACCCTAACCCTAACCCTAACTCTAAGCCTAACCCTTACTAAGACTATGATAGCACTGTGCGCATGCGTCGAATTTTGTAATGCGTCGACCAATCAGAATGCTCTCCAGTCGTTCCCAGCCAAAATAAGATACTAGGAACTTTGATGATGTCACACCCTGTAACCTTTCGTTTCCGTTGTACAAGTTATATAGCGAGCGTTGTGGCCAAGTGGGCTAAGGCGGGACTAACTTGCCTTGTCCACAGGCCAGAAACCAATGGCGCCTGACAGGTGCGGGTTCGATCCAGCATCTGGGCGTTATGTTTCTCCGAATATTATTTACTTTCGACTCGGGCAACGTCTCGGGGGTTTTCTCCGGGTACTCCGGTTTGCTCCCCCAGCAAACATTTCAAAAATTCACAAATAATGTTAGGTAGGTTGGGTTTGGGCGCGCCACTGGCTGCGACTACGCCTTCCCCAGGGGAGGCGGCCCAGAAATTTCCGATAGAAAGGGATAATAAACTGCAGACAAAAATTTCATTCTTTTCAATTTAGAATAAAGGGAGGCGATTTGTGAACGAGCATGATGATGACTAGAGCCGTACCGTGAAGGGCAGTAACGTACACCAAGATGCAAAAGAGTATGTGGGTATTTTTCCTATGTTGGTTATCATTTACTCTTGTGTATGTCTTAGTGTACTGGGACAGACATCTCCACCATCCATGCTGTGTGTGTCGTGGCGTGGGCCTTGACTGTAACAACACTGGAGTCCTCTGTACCAGCTGGCACCTCTACTTACTTGAGCATCTGAGGGAACCACGCTTGTCGCTGCCTGCCATACACCGGAACTCTGACTTAGAAAGTCCGTCACGGAAAAGTCTATTTCTTATTCCCTTATAAATCTGCTCACAAATAAACTGTAATAAATATGTCGGTTGCCAATTGTATAAAGCCCTAGGAGTGGTATTTTCTATATATTCAAGCATTTTGCATCATTTGTATCCACTGATAAATATTGGGGGGAAAAAAGCTAAATTGCTTACAATATTATCAAGCATGGTCTATAGATAATATCTTATTAAATGAAATAATTAACATTTCTACAGCCACTTGTGAAATTGTATAGGCTGTAAGAAGAAAGACTTTAAAGGAAATCATTATCTTATTTATTATTATTTGGCGTGGCCTCGTGGCGCAGTGGATTAGTCGCCGGTTTTCTATGCGGGTTCGATTCCCGCAAGGGGCGAACGTATGTGACTTAGGTACGAGACTATTGAGGTCACCGAGGGTTTTCTCCGGGCACTCCGGTTTCCTCACTCCCTTCAGTAATGGTACTGGACGCAGTCAATATAAACATTTGACAAATAGAAATTCGATTTTCTTTCCGTCTTCCAATAGCGATCTCCCTGCCTTTACACCACCTGTTTGAGTGATAGATGTCACACCGACTCAACCAAAGCTTTTTAGTTTTGAGGTTAGGTCAGCCAAGCTAGCTATAACCTATAAGCTTCGCCGATGCTACCTTTCCTTTCCTTTCGCTGGAAGGGAAAACGATGCTTAACGTCCTATTGCATGAGCGTTAAGGACGATCACCACGTCGCCATCCTGACAACAATGACCATCATCATCATATCAAAAATGAGATCCAACGGATCTTCTTGATCTTCGCTTGAAGGGAGGATGCAGGCAAGCTATAAATAGCCCGCTGCCAGCAACATGTGGAAAGAGGGGCCGGGTAGCTCAGTTGGTAAGAGCGTCTTGCTAGTAACCGAAAGGTCGCTGGTTCGAATCCCGGATTGGTCAACGTGTGATCATATTATTTTCCCCTTTACCAACAACTGGCCCGCTGGTGTCAGTATAAATCGGTCCAGTAGTCACCTATATGCGAAAGTGTCGTGTGACTATAATCTACAAACAACAACAACAACATGTGGAGGCACTAAACAGTGCTGCTCACATTGAGCTGGTGTGATGTGTATTTGTTGTGTGTGTGTGTGTGTGTTTGTGTGAGGGTGGATGAGACAGGTGAGCGTGTTTGTTGGTACAGATCGCCGCGCTTTGAGCCTGATTGATGTGGGGAAAGGCGCGCATATAGCATCAAAGCAGTATTATTATTATTGCTTGTTTAACAGTTTTGTTTTGATTATAGCTATGTGTGATTGTGAGTGTAGGTGTGATCGGGGTGGGTATTTATCTCAATATACAGGTTAGTTTATTTGGGTGTGAATAATAAACTTTGTCATTTATCCTTCTGGTGTTTTATGTGTTGGTTTTTGGGGCGGCTGTTCTCGTACGACAACCACGCGCTTCTGTACCCACTGTTGTGTGACTACTACTACTACTACTACTACTACTACTACTACTACTACTACTACTACTACTAATAATAATAATAATAATGGATGCTATACGTGCCTTATTTACAAATCAGACTCAAAGTGCGGCGATCTGTAACCAACACACAGGCTCACATGCTACAGACACTCCTAACTAAACAGGGATAGCTCATTTGTCAAAGCGCTCGACTTGTGTACGCGCGTCTCGGGCGCGCGACGTGGGTTCGAATCCTGACTTCAGCAAACTATTTTTGTGATTGCTGGATAGTAGTGGCCAGCGCTTTGAGAAGCTCTCTGAGCTTGTAAGTGCGCTATATAAAAGAAATCTCTTTCTTTTTCTTTCTTTTAAACAACAAACGTAACATTCATCACTATAACATGTGCTGTCAAGGCAAGTCGATATTACTGTAGAAGATAAAAAAGAAATCCAATTTTATTTTTGAAAATAGCAGTACGCACAGTACTAACATTTGACTGGTAATTAGAAAGAGATCATCACCTGAACGTGCTTTTTTTTTCATGCTAACTAATCATGCCTGAAATCGAAGATGGATGTATCAAGTAAAGGACAGAAACGTAGATCAAAAGGGGAGAGAACAAAGACCGTTTCCCGTGACAACTTCCTGGTTAGCGTCATTATGGCGTGAGATGGCTTCATTAATCTTACATTTGCGCTTACCTAAGATCCTAATTATAGGACAAAAAAGTAAATATGTATATTCAAAGCACATTGTCGTTTTCAAAGTGTTATATATACAGTTAGGTCGTGACGACCTTTCAGATGGGGATCCGGATCGGATAATATTTTCGAATAGGTTGAGACACACACGCACACGCATAAACACACACACAAGACTGTAAAGAAGAAAGAAGAAGTTGCCGATAACAGGATATACAGGATATACAGGAAAAGGGAGATTGGAGCGGGGGACGGAGGGTGGTAGAAGGGGAGGGATGACTAAAACTGGGGGTTGGGGGGAGTGGGGGGGGGGGTTGGTGGATTCCAAGGGGCCCCATTGTTCAATTTAAATGTGTGTAAATTGACATTTAGACGCCAAAAGTTCTTTAATTTTGGGGATAGTAGCTGGAGGAAAATGAATGAATATGATGGAAATATGTTGTGCGAGTTTTAGAATAAGAATGGTACTGTGTTAAACCACTGGCGCATTAATCTAGACGAAACCCCCGTTGGGGTGCCGGGGGTTTCAGTATAAATAGTATCCCCACTTTCTGGAAATTTAGTGCTTTAAATTCCCACTGTCGCTGTCTTCCTCATTTACTCTTTCCCATTCCTGCTCTGTCCTATCACTCTGCTATACTATCTTCTTCTTCGCTAGATCAATGACCTACCTTTTTTCTTGAAAACTCTTCCTGGACAAGACTCCTTGTTTGTGTATGAGGTCTGTTGGATCAGCTTGGGAGTGTTGGACGCTTTCTGCCGGGTAATCACTAGGGCTTCCTATGATGTTCTTATTTAGCAATATAGGCATTTTATATGTATATGTTTTGTTAGTAATTTATAATGATGTTTGTATTCTATTTTGTTTTTGTAACCGGGGGTTCGAGTAGTTGGGGTAAAGCCTCAGCCGTCCCCTGCATGGGATGTCTTTATTGTAAAGTGACTGGCCGGTGGAGGGCATTCAATTTTCCCACTAGGGTTGTTTCAGCAGATCTTTTATGCGGATCGGGGGTTGTCCGGTCCTGATTTGGCTCGGAAGAGTCCGCTGGACCTAAAGCAACAATCAATCAATCAATCAATCAATCTAGACGAATGGGCGCTCGGAAAGATTTTGTGGATTCCCGATAGCAGTGGGGTAGCAGTAGTATATTTATGTACTACGTTATCGGGGATCACTGATTCTCCGTTATATACAGCGTTATCTGACGGTTTGTAGTTGACTCTGCACATAATCACCTTTTCCTGACAACTCTCTCTCTCTCTCTCTCTCTCTCTCTCTCTCTCTCTCTCTCTCTCTCTCTCTCTCTCTCTCTCTCTCTCTCTCTCTCTCTCTCTCTCTCTCTCTCTCTCTCTCTGTATGTGTACGTTTGTGAGTGAGCACGTGTGCGTGCGTAAGTATATATCTGTGCGTAGGTGCGTATACGTGTGTGTGTGTATGTGTCGGTGATCAAGTGGGTGGCTTTTAAGCGTTTTAGCTTTTATGTTTTTATGTTGTAGATTTTACCCCGCGTCAATCAGTGCGCGCTTGCTCTGATCAAACATTTGAACCGTTGACGTCTGTCCACCAATATAACTATTGTATTTGGTTTCGGTTTGTTGTTTTTTCAAAGCTACACCAAATATTTCTCGCTCAGTTGGGTTTCAATGCCATGGGCTTTTACGCCAAAAAGCTCCACTCTTCACTTTTTTCATCCTTAACCCTTTCAAATGTCTTTCTTTTTCTTCTTTGTATTTCCTTTGTTGTCCACTGTCCCATTTGCCATCAATGCGTGTTGGGGTCATAACGTGACGATGCGTTTTGCTTTGGTGAAGGAAGGTGTGGTGCCGGAGCTTCGTGGCTAATTGTGTTAAGCAAACAAATATCAACATTAAATCCAACTGTTTCTTTCAAGGAAGAATGGTTCATTGGCTGTGTACCTTTTTTTTGTGTGTGTTCTGACCTCCTCCCTACCCCCATTTCTCTCTGTCTCTGTCTCTCTCTCTTCCCATATCTGTCTCTCCCTTCTGCTCTTTTGTGACTCTGTTTCTCTGTGTGCCTGTCTTCTTTACTTCTCTCTCTCATCCTCTCTCTCTGTCTCTCTCACCTTCTCTCTCTCATCCTCTCTCTCTCTGTCTCTCTCACCCCCTCTCTCTCTCATCCACCCCTTGGGGTCATGAGCAATCTTGCCACTGTAGATTGTTCAAACCTATAAAGGGAACAGTGAAAGCCACAGTTGTTTGTTTGTTTGTTTGTTTGTATGTAGATTATAGTCACACGACACTTTCGCATATAGGTGACTACTGGACCGATTTATACTGACACCAGCGGGCCAGTTGTTGGTAAAGGGGAAAATAATATGATCACACATTGACCAATCCGGGATTCGAACCAGCGACCTTTCGGTTACTAGCAAGACGCTCTTACCAACTGAGCTACCCGGCCCCGCCACAGTTGAAAACCTGTCTTTCCTTTATAGGCAAGACGCTTCACTGCGGCAACAGTACCCCCGTTGGAGTGCCGGGGGTTTTCAGTATAAATAGTATCCCCACTTTATGGAAATTTGGTGCTTTAAATTCCCACTGTCGCTGTCTTCCTCATTTACTCTTTCCTATTCCTGCTCTGTCCTTCACTCTGCTATACTATCTTCTTCTTCGCTAGATCAATGACCTACCTTTTTTCTTGAAAACTCTTCCTGGACAAGACTCCTTGTTTGTGTATGAGGTCTGTTGGATCAGCTTGGGAGTGTTGGACGCTTTCTGCCGGGTGGTCACTAGGGCTTCCTATGATTGTACTATTTAGCACTATAGGCATTTTATATGTATGTGTTTGGTTGATGATTTATAATGATGTTTGTATTCTATTTTGTTTTTGTAACCGGGGTGTTCGCGTAGTTGAGGTCAACCCTCAGCCGTCCCCCGCGTGGGATGTCTTTATTGTAAAGTGACTGGCCGGTGGAGGGCATTCAATTTTCCCACTGGGGTTGTTTCAGCAGATCTTTTATGCGGATCGGGGGTTGTCCGGTCCTGATTTGGCTCGGAAGAGTCCGCTGGACCTAAAGCAACAATAAATAAATAAATAAATCTCTCTCATCCTCTCTCTCTCTGTCTCTCTCACCCCCTCTCTCTCATCCTCGCTCTCTCTCTGTCTCTCTCACCCCCTCTCTCTTATCCTCTCTCTCTCTCTCTGTCTCTCTCACCCCCTCTCTCTGTCTCTTTCACTCTCTCTCTCTCTCATCCTTTCTCTCATCCTCTCTCTCATCCTCTCTCTCATCCTCTCTCTGTCTCTCTCACCCTCTCTCATCCTCTCTCATCCTCTCTCTCTCATCCTCTCTCTCTCTTTGTCTCTCTCACCCCACCTCTCTCTCTCCCTCATTCTATTTCTCTATTAAAGGGACATAACAGACAAATAAATCAGAACAGCCCATGACAAAAGCTATACATAGCAAGTAAACCCAGTAGGACAGGAAAACGCAATAGTCGGAGGACGAAGTAATCATTTGATACTTGCCATCCCACTCTTGTAATGGGCTCATGCCAAATATATTGGCATTTCCCGCTGCTCTCAAAGACGACGGAATGAAGAGCATGTGGATGATGGAAGGGGAAAGTGTGTGTGTGCGTGTGGGGGGGGGGGAAGGAGAAGAGAAGGGGGATGGGCTGGTTGGATTTATTTTTTAATTATAGAAAAAGGAACGATACGAGTATTCCCCAATACGATGTTGATCGGTTTAGCGGAGTTACTGGCACTTAGCGCAAATTTAACGAGTTTTGACGTTGGAGAAGAAAAAACAAGAAGAAGAAGAAAAAGAGTAACATAAAGCTAGGCAAGTTTAGTTCAAACAGTTCAGGTTAAATTAATGCCTCGCGGCAACAATTTTTTTTAAACAGTGTCCCACTTTCTCAACCCAAAATAAAATTGTCCGGATTGCTTTGCAACGTCGCTTTATAAAGTTCCAGTCAGCGAGGTTTAAATCAACAATAGTAAAATGCCCCAATAGTCTTTTTTTTTTTTTTTTTTTTTTAAATAATATGGCCTAGTCCTTGCTCGTTAGAGTTATCTCTCTTGATTTGTAGAACACACTGGGCGACTGGGCTATAGTCTGCCTTGTGCAAAAGATGTCGACAATAAAGCGTTGTACTCGGGGAATACACTGGGTTAAATCCCGTGTGGTCGTACCTACGTTGTGTGCATCCTCTAACGACAGTTGTGCTCAGGTATCCGGGCGTCAAGAACGTGGGCCAGAGGTTGCAAGCGGTCGCCTCGGGCGGTTTGAGTGACATCCTATATTGGAAAAGCGCTAAACGGGTTGGTTGTTAACACTACAAAAAAAAAGGCTAACCCCAACCAACGATTGAACGACAGCAAAGGACAATGGTATCATCGATCCTTTGTTATTACTTATTTAACGGACATCAAATAGCACAATTCATGAGTGAAAAACTGGGGTTGGTAAATGAACGTTTAAACTGCCTTCTACAATGCGTAGTCTATGTAAATGAAATTGAACGTTTTAATGACAACAAAAGAGTTCAAACTGATTGGGGAGGTGGGAGAGGGAGCGAAGGATGGAGGGGGTGGTGGTGGTGATAAAAGCATATTACAGCATTACCAAGTTGTCAGCAAACAGTTCAGTGTCGACTTAAAAAGAAATCATCAATGGGAACCTTGGAACTTGTGAACACATCTTATTATTATTATTATTATTATTATTATTATTATTATTATTATTATTATTATTATTATTATTATTTAATCGTTCTTATATAGCGCTCTTCAAGCTCAAGAGCTGCTCAAGGCGCTGGCCGATACAGGATCCAACTCAAGCCGCCCGAGGCGCCAACTTGCAGCCTTTGGGCGCATCGTAATAACGCTCTAGACAACTGAGCACAATCCTGGGCAGCCAGGGATGGGGGAGAAGGACCTAGGTTCATGCTGGGTATGTTCTTGTCACCGGCACTCACCTGCCTAGGACATGAGCGTCAGGATCTTTAAAGTCCGTTATGATGGAATGTATGCGACACAGACTAGACCTCGGTTTATACTCTCATCCGAAGGAGTAGGAAACGGATCCAGGGCAAATATTTGTACGTCCCTCTTGCGAGGGATAATTGAAAATAACAGTTGGGTCGCGCCGTGTTTTCAAAGGCGTGGCCGAGAGACGGGAGTCAAATACTCCGCTCGTGTACAATCATTCAAGGTTACTCAGTGAAATTAAACAATAAAATTTGTTTAGCAAAATATTAACGTATAAGGACACATTAAAGCAAAACTGTTTATGTTTTGGGTGTTAACAGAACCATGGCATTCACGCAAGCTAAACGTAATAATTTTATCTTAATTGCGATTTTATCTGTTGTTTTTTTTCATTATTTTCTTATAAATATATCAGCAATTACACCTTTGGACAAGGGCATCATCCTTGACGATGATGACTTCAAAAATTTTAGGGCTGATGTTGTACACTCTCATGGTTGCCCACAGAGCCGCAGGCCAGACTCGGTCAAACGCTTTCTTGAAATCTACAAACACATGATATAGATGTTGGTGCTGTATGTATTTCTCGCAGATTATTCTGAGGTTAAAAATCTGTTCAGTGGTGCTTCGCCCTGCCCTGAATCCTGCTTATTCTTCAGCTATGATTTGCTCAGGTTGGCGTTTCAACCTGTTGAGTATTATTCTTCTTCAACACACTTTAACTGTACGAGGCTGTGTTTTAAGTATTTTGAAGTGAATAGCCTTAAAGAGACCCGTGTCAAAGAGTTTGTTTAGTTTTTGGAGAAAACGGGGTTACCCTACAACTGGCATTGTTATTACATTAAACAATGATAAAATAAGCTTTCGTTGCTGTTACGTGGTTGCTGATTTTATCAATGGTTGATGCAGCCCCGATGCTTGAATCTTGATAAATGTAACTCAGATTCGTTTATCCACGCAACCTGTTCACTCAGCAACAAGGCAGGAGTCGTCGTATGAAGTTTTCCAACTTTATTCAGCATACATCAACAACTGCATACAAGATCGCTCAATCGCTTTTTTCCCCTTTTTCACTCTCACTCTTTCCAGACACAGTGCATCACATATATAGTCTTTCTATAATCGAGAGAATGTTTGAACATTCCAGCGTGACGCAATAACATCCAATCAGAAATAAACTCGTCACCGGAACTATGCACTGTCTTACGTCATATAACTTTATTAAGGTTAGATTAATCTCTTAGCTTAATGTAATCTCTTAGCTATTACTAGATTTATCTACATGCTTCGATCGATAGTAAACAAGTAATTCTACAAAATTCTCCAATAATATCGACCAACAAAATTATCAACATTATACAAAGCTTCTTCCAACAACAACGCAAAATCAAATCAAAGGTAAATACACTCTGTTATTGCATGCTTTGCAAAACTAAACGATCGGATCTAGCGTGCGCGTCTCAAACGTAACAGTTGCTCATATCAACCGGCAAGGTTTGTCTCCACGATCCAAAGTAAGTCTGACAAATGCCTTTCAGAAGAACAAGAAGTCTTGGATAGATGGACAGAGTACTGCTCTGACCTTTACAACCACACACCAAACGGAGACCCACCAGTTCTAGCATGTCCCCAAAACAGAGAAGAAGAGGTAATCCACCCAATTCTCCGAGAAGAAGTTGAGGCAGCAGTGCACTCGCTGCAGAAAGGGAAGTCAGCGGGAGTGGACAACATACCCGCGGAAGTGCTTCAAGCAAGAGGAGAAGCGATGATTGACGTCCTCACCATTATCTGTAACAAGATCTGGCAGAGTGGGAAGTGGCCTACACCATGGACCCAGTCACGTGTCATCACTCTTGCCTAAAAAGGTAACCTTCAGGAATGTTAAAATTACCGCACCATCAGCCTCATCAGCCATCCCAGCAAGGTCCTCCTGAAAACAATAGATTGAAACCCCAAGATGAACAAATCATATCTCTAGAACAAGCAGGATTCAGGGCAGGGCGAAGTATTACTGAACAGATTTTCAACCTCAGAATAATCAACAACATCTATATCATGTGTTTGTAGACTTCAAAAAATCGTTTGACCGAGTCTGGCATGCAGCTCTGTGGGCAACAATGAGAGTGTACAACATCAGCCCTAAAATTATTGAAGTCATCAAAAGCCTGTTTGACAAGGCTACCAGTGCAGTCCTCCACAACAGTGCCATCGGGAACTAGTTCAGGACAACAATCGGTGTGCGTCAAGGATGCCTACTCTCTCCAACACTCTTCAACATCTTCGTAGAGCGCATCATGTCAGATGCCCTTGCAGATCACGAAGGCACAGTCAGCATAGGGGGTAGAGCAATCTTCGTTTTTTGGATGACATTGTTGGATTGGCTGGAAAGGAACAAGAACTTGAACAGCTTGTACAGAGGCTTGACACCATCTCCAGAGCCTATGGAATGGAAGTAAGTGCAGAAAAGACCAAAAATGATTTCCAACAACACCAATGGCATCAACACGGATATCAAAGTCCAAGGCCAATCCCTCAACACAGTGCATAGCTTCAAATATTTAGGAGCCATTGTATCAGACGATGTGTCCCGACAGGAAGTCCTCTCCAGGATCGCACCAACAACTGCTGCCCTGACAAGGTTGAGCCCATTTGCAAAGACAGAGCCGTCAGTCTACAGTCCAAGGTAAGGCTGCTGCGCTCCCTTGTCATCTCCATTTTCCTTTACGCGTGCGAAACATGGACCCTCACAGCTGATCTACAACGAAGAATACAAAGCATGGAGATGAGATGCTACAGACGACTTCTGGACCTTTCCTATACCCAGCACATCATCAACGTCGAAATCCAAAAGGCCATCACACAAGCCATTGGACAACACGATGTCATGCTCACAGTGGTGAAGAAACGGAAGCTTCCATGGTATGTCCACATCACCAGATCATCAGGCCTTGCAAAGACCATCCTGCAAGCACAGTGCAAGGAGGCAGAAGAAGAGGGAGACAGAAAAAGAGGTGGGAGGACAACATTCTAGAATGGACTGGCTTGACACTAAGCCATGAGGGTTGCTGAGGACAGAGAAAGATGGAGTACGCTGGTTAAACAATCATCTGTGGTGCCCCAACTAATTCTTTGCGTCCTTTAACGTTTTTAACTACATTACATTACATTACATTACATGATTATTGCTTTAGGTCCAGCGGACTTTTCCGAGCCAAATCAGGACCGGGCAACCCCTGATCCGCATAAAAGATCTGCCGAAACAGCCCTAGTGGTAAAACTGAAAGCTCTCCACCAGCCAGTCACTTTACAATAAAGACATCCCACGCAGGGGACGCTGAGGCTGTACTCTAATTTATCGAACCCCCGCTTACAAAAACAAAATAGAATACAAACATCTATATATTAATCGAGAAGCCGTTTTAGATCACGAGGGGCCGTTTTAGCCAACCAGCGGCTTTGTTGTGAAGCTCGAATTGAGCTTCACTTTGCTCGAATTTGTGCAGATTACAGCTGAACTGTCGTATAATTTCTTCCACGCGAGTTTTGCCATTCGCCGCTCGATAACGCGCTGCCGCTACAACGAAATTTAACATTATTTTCGATAACAAATCGGTTTTATTTTGCATTTTACAGCCTTGAAAATGTACCGAAAACACGTGGAAGACATGTGCGAGTCCAACCAATCAATCTTGACGTTGCCTACGGCAGGCCCCGCCTTCATTTCCGGTTTGCATTTAGTGATTGCTCTCTGTAGCCTTCATGTCATAAGTTTGGTTCTGATCTCGCCTTTAAATCGGCGTTATATTGTTGTTTAATGCAGTTTAAAGTTTATAACACTAATAAAAACGAGGGTTCACCATGTTTTATGATATAGGACCTAAAATAAGGCTGTTGAGTTATAGCACCCCGTGGATCAATGGATAATGCGTTTGACTATTATTAATGGAGACCTGAGTTCAATCTTGCTGTGTTACCCTTTTTTTTTCTAAATTTAATAATACAGATGGAGAGAGATAAAAGAGAGAGGGAGGTATCTATATATATAAATTGCTTAGCCGGAAGTCCTTCTTCGCCTCTACTGTAAAGTTTGTCCGGTATGGACGCTGATCTGGGCAGGTGCTGAGCACTGCAGATCGGCCTGCTGTGTGCTCAAAACCCACGAAATCGTTATAGCCTACATTTCCTTACCGAACGTTTAACCGTTTCTGAGAAAAATAAATAAACAAAATGTCCACAAACTGCAATAGCCTCATTCCGCGCGCGGTTTCCATTCAACCCGTGTCAAGAACGTGCCGTTTCGTAATACCGCAAATTTTGTTTTATTTCCATTCAAAACACTTTTGCACTCTGGTCACCAATCTTACAAAATTTTGTGTTTAACTAATTAAATTTAATTAATTAAAAATCGAATCGAGGTTTCAGCATGTTTTCCCATATAGACCAAAAAATTTATGATCTTTATACGAAGCCTTGGTAGCTGACTTAGTAAGACATTCGCCTAGTGTGCCAGACGACCCAAGTTCAAACCTCCGTGGGGCCACATTAATATTTTTTTTTACACTACAATATGGATATTTTTCTTTTTAATTTAGGCTTTTTACTTTTAACTTATTTATTATTATTATTATTATTATTATTATTATTATTATTATTATTATTATTATTATTATTATTATTATTATTATTATTATATCTTATATTGAATTTTATTTTAAAACCTTGGTGTTTTTTATGATTTCTATTTTTATTATTCTATATTCGATATTATTATTATTTTTATTATTATTATTATTATTATTATTATTATTATTATTATTATTATTATTATTATTATTATTATTATTATTATTATTATTGTTGTTGTTATTATTATTATTATTATTATTATTATTATTATTATTATTATTATTATTATTATTTATTTTTTTTTTTTTTTTATTATTAAGAAATTCGCCTACCGTGCAGGCGACCCAAGTTCAAATCTCACGCAGGCCATATTTTTTTTTTTACACTACAATATGGACATTTTTCGTTTTAATTTAGGCTTTTTACTTGTAACTTATTTATTATTACTATTACTATTATTATTATTATTATTATTATTATTATTATTATTATTATTATTATTATTATTATTATTATTTATATAATAATAATAATAATAATAATAATAATAATAATAATAATAATAATAAAAATAATAATAATAATAATAATAATAATAATAATAATAATAATAATAATAATAATAATTATTATTATTATTATTATTATTATTATTATTATTATTATTATTATTATTATTATATCTTATATCAAATTTTATTTTAAAACCTTGGTGTTTTTTATGATTTCTATTTGTATTATTCTATATTCAATATTATTATTATTATTCTTATTATTATTATTATTATTATTATTATTATTATTATTATTATTATTATTATTATTTTTATTACCAAGGATCGGGATGGGGTGGTACGTTTAGGTAAAAGGAGGCTACGCGTAGGTTTAAAGGGGCATGGGTAGGCATAACGGGGATACGGGTATATATAAGGGGGTATGGTGATGGTCGATTCCTTTCATCCATACCTGCGAAACGATCAACGGGGAAGTATCAAGGAGGGTACAGGTAGGTTACAAGGGGGGGGAAGTACGGAAGGTATCAAGGGGGTATAGGGAGGTATCAAGTGGGTTCGGGGAGGTATCAAGGAGGTATGGTGAGGCATCATGGGGGGGAACGGGGAAATATCAAGGGGGGGTATGGTGAGGTATCAAGGGGGATATGGGGAGGTATCATCGTCCAAATGAAACTCGCACACAACAGTTGTCTCTCTGTCTACATTTTAAACAGCAACCTGTGTACCCTGGCTTGCCAGGGTACAAAAACCACTAGTAGATAATAAAGATAAAGAGAGGAGAAGAGGCAAATAAAAACAAAAAAGGGTGCAAGTAAAATGCAAAAAAAACCAACAAAAAACACAATAAATAAATATATAAATAAAAATAAAATCATAGCACGGGTATTAATAACTGTTTCATATTAATTTTTTTTCCATTTATCCCTGATGAATGTACTTCTTAGATTCAAGATTCAAGATTCAAGATTCAAGATTCTTTATTGTCCAAACACAAGGCATGGATATTGTTTAGCAGTGCAATAAGGAAGGAGATAACAACATCAAAATTATTACAAACATGGACATACAATATTGATACATTTGATATACTATCAAAAACAACTTCCATACCAAAATACAAATCTATAAACACTCACACATGCATAAACAGATAACCAGCCACATACCCATGCGTACACATTTAACACACAGATAATTATTCCACAGTATGTATACACAACCACAACACTCACCCATTCTTCCATGCCTTAGATCCATCCTAGATCATAATAATAATAATAATAATAATAATAATAATAATAATAATAATAATAATAATAATAATAATAATAATAGAACACTTGACCTCTTATGCTTTTGTTTTTTTTATTAGGTATAGGTAGCTCTGTAAAAAAAAAAAGCATTTAGAAAATAACATTATAGTTTTATTGTCAATTTCATAGCATAATTAATTGTCATTCGATTCATCACACACACAAAATAAAAGCAAACTTTACATTAAAAATAAATATTTAGAATATAAATTAAAACTGAATTGTTCCAAAATAAATATTTGTAGGGACTAAAGGCCATATTTACATGGCTTGGTGCTTTTTTATGATTGCCTCAATTTGGTATTTCATTGGTATGTATTATAATATAAAAAATTCTGTGCATGCAGTGATAGCATTACCTTATTGTTTTAATCACATGCATGTGCAATAAATCAGTAATGCTGTTCTCTTCAAATAAATGGTTATTGTGTTTTATTACAATTATAAGTTTATCTTTAATCTGTCTCTTTTTAGTGATTCACCACTGACAGTGCACTTCAGCCTTCCACTTCCAGAATCATAAACACAACAAAGATTATTATATTAAAGATGCTTTTATACAATGTGAATTAAATTTCGAGCTAATGTTAATTAAAAGTATCTTTGATATATATCTTAGTTGTGTTCATGATTTTACTTTCAAAATACTTAGCAGTTCCTGTTGTGTTTACAATTTCCTCCACTTTCTGGCAATTGATATATTTCCTACATGTAGTTATTGTACCAACACCACAACATAAACTATACACTATGTAGGCTACAATGGAACATTATAGTCTCAAATAAATTTGACTTCACTCAGTGGCTGACAGCTTGGACACCCAAAGATAACCTATAACGGGCATAAAATCAGAAACACAACAAAGAAATATAATAGATACTTTTAATTATACAACAATACAAGACAAATGAATTTTCGTGCTTTGCTCTTCTTCAGATTAAAAACAAACATAAAATGACTCAATGCTGCAGAATGCACGAAAAAGTCACTTCCAGGAAAATGTTTGAAACGGGCATATAACATCAGGCACAGCAATTGGGTCATAAAAAATTTATTTGCACGGGTAATAACTGCTTGTCGTTATAAATTATAAACAAAACACCTACATATAAAATGCCTACATTGCTAAATAATAACATCATAGGAAGCCCTTGTGACCACCTGGCAGAAAGCGTCCAATATTCCCAAGCTGATCCAACAGACCCCATACACAAATAAGGAGTCTTGTCCCGGAAGAGTTTTCAAGAAAAAAGGTAGGTGACTGGTCTAGCGAAGAAGAAGATAGTATAGCAGATTGATAGAACAGAGAAGGAATGAGAAAGAGCAAATGAGAAAGACAGCGACAGTGGGAATTTAAAGCACTAAATTTGCAGAAAGTGGGGATACTATTTATACTGAAACCCCCGGCACCCCAACGGGGGTAACGTTTTTAACTGGGGGATGGAAAACCTCTTTGCGTTGAAGAAATGTGCAGCGCCTTGAGTCGCCGTTGACTTCGGAAAATCGCTGTATAAAAACAAAAGACTAAATCAATTTATTGGTAAAAATAAAAAAATACTGATGTCTTTGATTACTTTTTTAACATTTTATTTTTTGAACCGACTCACGCGTTTTGTGCACTCATTGACGCCACAGCAAATGTCTGTAAGATACACCACTCCCGCTAAGCCCACTCCCATACAATGACGGACCATGATTAAAATCAATAAACCAGGAGTATGTGCGCTTTTGATTACCTCCCCATTTTGAGTGACAAGATCGATAACAGCGTGATGAAAGAAGGGCAATCTCGGCATCGATCCCTTGCTGGACCGGACATTAGACGGTCAAATGTTTGTGCGTGGCCTATCCATCGTTAATTTTTTTTTTTTTTTTTTTTTAAAGACAGGGTCGCTAATGAAAGTAGACCTATGTAGTTTACGTCACGAGAAACCGAATTTTTCTGTGCGATGGATTCCTCTCCTATCCTCCTATCCTATCCCATAACTCGGAGGCCGTAGGGGCACCACAGATGATCGTTTAACCAGCGTACTCCATCTTTCCCTGTCCTCAGCAACCCTGATTTGTTTTTTTGTTTTTAAATGGCTTTGTGGTGGATTAAGATCAAGATTTGTACGAATGTCACGTGCAGTTCGAGTGCCGTCACTTTATTTGAGTGAAGTGCAACACAGTGCATTCAAATTATGGAAAGGCTTAGAAGAAATGATGCAGAATTAAGGATGTCCCATCCTCTATCTGTCTCACAGTCTATGCGTCACCGCAGGATTCTATTATCACGCCAATAATAATAATAATAATAATAATAATAATAATAATAATAATAATAATAATAATAATAATAATAATAATAATGGATGCTATACAATCTTATTCCTTCAAACAGACTCAAAGCGCGGCGATCTGTAACCAGCATCCAAGCTTCCATGTTACAGACATTCTTACATACATTCCTACATACACATCAAACATACATTCATCATTCAAACATAATTATGGTGCAAAGGCAAGTCGGCAGTAAAAGACGCAAATAAAATCGAAATATTATGTTTCACTTTTAGATAGACGGCATTCAAAACCATTATTGAAGAGAGGGAGCAAACCGGAGTACCCGGAGAAAACCTCGGTGACCTGAAAAATCTGGTACTTACATGTAAGTCACATAAGTTCGCCCTTTGCACGAACCGAACCCGCGACTTTCGGCATAGGAAACCGGCAACTTACCCACTACACCACTACGCCACCCTTAGTAGTAGTAGCAGTAGTAGTAGTAGTAGTAGTAGTAGTAGTAGTAATAGAAGTAGAAGTAGTAGTAGTAGCAGTAGTAGTAATAGAAGTAGAAGTAGTAGTAGTAGTAGTAGCAATGGTAGTAGTAGTTGTTTATTGTCTTCTCAAGATTCCGCTGCCTGGTTGTGGATTGTCGATAGACATGTAGAAGCTCTTAAGCTCATAAAGCTGCTCAAGGCAGCTGGCTAACACCACGATCTAACTCAAGACTGTCAAGGCGCTAACTTGCAGTATCGAGGGCACTGTCAAACGCCCTGAGCAACTGAATTGCCTTGCGAACCTAAATTATCAAATGCATGTGCGCTTTTTCGCCTGCTCCCCCCCCTCCCCCTCTTCTCCCTCGCACACACCCTTTAAAAAACAAATTGCCGGATTCTTTGACTTGCCGCTGCGGCAACAAGGAGGACGTGAACCATCGATTAAAGAGTAATTACAGTAATACCTGTTAAAAGAAAAATCTCCTGTCACCATATATAATGGGAACAGACAATAAAATAAATTATTGAACTGGATTGAATGGAATTACATTAAATTGAATTAAGAATTCAGTTGAATTGAGTTAGTCTGAGCTAGTTCGTTAGTTATTCATAGTTCATATGGTCCAGCGGACTGCAAAGAGCCAAATCAGGACCACAAAATCAGGACCATAACTTGGTTAAAAGAGGACTCACCCCTAATCCATATAAAAGATATGCTGAAACAACCCCAGTGGTAACACTGAAGGCACTCCACCAGCCGGTCACTTTACAATTAAGGCATCCCACACAGGGGACACCAAGGCTTTACTCTATTTATCGAACCCCCGTTTACAAAATCAAAATAGAATATAAACATCATTATAAAATATTAACGAAACACATACATATAAAATGCCTACATTGCTAAAGTAATAGTACTATTGAAAACGCTAGTGATCATTTTGCAGATAGCGTCCAATATCCCCAAGCTGACCCAAAAGACCCCATACACAAATGAGGAGTTGTGGGAGAGTTTTCAATAAAAAAAGGTAGGTGACTGGTCTAGTGAAGAAAATTATCGTAGATTGATAGAAAATATTAGGAATGAGAAGAAAGACAGCGACAGTGGGAATTTAAAGCACTAAATTTTTAGAAAGTGGGGATATTATTTATACAAAAACCCTCGGCAATCCCACGGGGGATAAGCTGAGTTGAAATGAATTGAACTGAATTGACTTACGAGATGCGAATCCAATGAGCCAAAAAACTCCACCTTTGGGGAAGACAATCCGATAGAGTGCGCCTAGGGTAGCGTACTTCCGGTAGTAAATAGGCCTACGTGATCGAGCCCCTTGTAATAACTGTACACCGTGTTGCGTCACGCCATGTGGGGCCGGGTAGCTCAGTTGGTAAGAGCGTCTTGCTAGTAACCGAAAGGTCGCTGGTTCGAATCCCGGATTGTTCAACGTGTGATCATATTATTTTCCCCTTTACCAACAACTGGCCCGCTGGTGTCAGTATAAATCGGTCCAGTAGTCACCTATATGCGAAAGTGTCGTGTGACTATAATCTACAAACAACAACGTCACGCCATCTGCTGGAGTACCGAACTCTATAAAAATTGTTATTATTAAAATATATTATATGACTAGACTATTAAAAAAAATATTATGTATGATTTCAGACTTGAGTCGTATGATCGAAATGACAACTTTGGCAAAGGAGACATAGCAACACCGGAGTTCAAAATGGAGTTACCACCTATCACTAACTACAAAGACTTGCATATAGAAGTACATATACCTAACATCAGCACAGAGCAGGTTGCAGCCTTTTTGAATCCCATGAGCAAAGATATAGACAAAAAAGCTAAAGATTTGTACCAGAACAAATATGTCAATTATGTTAGAGCTTGCATCCAGTCATCAGTTACTTACATTCATGCTGAAGTTCGGGCTGAAATGAAAACTGGTCTTATGTAAGCCTACAAAGTTGACATTTCTTTGACAGAAAAAGGAACAGTTTTGGAATGTCAGAGTGAATGCGCTGCAGGCATGGGGCCTTCTGCACACTGTAAGCATGTAAGATGTGTCTTGCTCGGCCTGACAGACTTTTCACAAAATAAATCGTTTGTAGTACTGACAACATGTACATAATCACTCCAAACATTTCACCAAGCAAAAAAAACATTTGGGGTCGCCTATGAAAGCTGAAGATATTTACCGACATCAAAAAAGACTTAAAACTGTAGATTTTGATCCACGACCTGAACATGGAAGTACGCAACTATTGGCGCACCTATCGGCTGAACATTTGCATATTCAAGGGAAATAATTTTAATATTTTGGCCCATTCTCCAAGGGAGATCTGCCGCCGAGCTATTACTCTGCCCCGCAGAAGCCGTGACAGCTTATAGTTTGTGACACATGGAATAGACCGCATAGCAAAGATGCCCAAAGTAGCTGCGTGCAAAGCAGTATTTTTGTTTCTCCACAATATTGTGAAGTTACGAATGTTCCTGCATGGTTGGATAAGACTCCGGATTTGCATGATAAATACGAAATGTTTTAAGTCCCGCTTCATTGAATTCATTTCACAGCTTTGCGCCATGTGACCCATATTAAAAAAAGAAGGTTTTATTGATTTGTGATATGTTTTCTTATGTTGTGTTGTGGTGTGGTGTGGTGTATTGCGTCGCGTTGCATCGCGTCGAATTGTATTGTATTGTTGTTGTTGTTTTTTTTATAGTTTGTTTGCATCCTAAAATCATCCTTATCATAATCCTCTTCATTATCATCATCATCATCATCATCATCATCATCATCATCATCATCATCATCATCATCATCATCGAAGGTGAAAAGAAAAATAGCTTATGATTATGATGAGGAGGAGGAGGGTACGGAGAAGAAGGAAAAAGACGTCAATTCAATAACAATGAGGAAGATGTAATTTCAATGACGACGACAACGCTTCTGCTGCTGATGATGATAATGATAATGATGATGATGATGATGATGACGATGATGATGATGATGATGATGATGATGATGACGATGATGACGACGACGATGATCTTGATGATGATGACGATGATCTTCATGATGAAGAAAATGGTGTGTGAGATCGGTTAAGACAAGAAACATACTAAAACAAAAAGGAAAGAGAAACAGATAGACAAATAAAACAAACAAACAAAAACATAAAAACAAGATGCAGAGCGAAGCCATGAGGGTTGCTTAGGACAGAGAAAGGTGGAGTACGCTGGTTAAACGATGATCTGTGGTGCTCAAAGGACTTTCGAGTTACGGGAAAGGATAGGATATTGAGCAAATGTTAGTTAGTTATTCATAGCTAACAGGGTTCAGCGGACTGCAAAGAGCCGATTTAGGACCACAAAATCAAGATCACAGCTTGGTTTAAAGAGAGACTCACCCCCTGATCCGTATAAAAGATCTGCTGAAACAACCCTAGTGTTAACAATGAAGGCATTCCACCAGCCGGTCATTTTACAATATAGGCATCCCACGGAAAACTGAGGCTATACTCTAATTTACGAACCCCCCTTTACAAAAAAAGAAAAAGAAAAAATAGAATACAATGATCTGTATAAATAATCAACAAAACACATACATATAAAATGCCTACATTGCTAAATAATAATAATAATCATAGGAAGCCATAGTGACCATTTGGCAGAAAGCGTCCAATATTCCCAAGCTGACCCAACAGACCTCAAACACAAATGAAGAGTTTTGGGAAAGTTTTCAAGAAAAAAGGTAGGTGACTGGTCTAGCGAAGAAGAAGATAGTAGCCTATAGTAGATTGATAGAACAGAGTAGGAATGAGAAAGAACAAAGGAGAAAGACCGCGACAGTGGGAATTTAAAGCACTAAATTTCCAGAAAGTGGTGGATACTATATATACCCCCCCCCCCCCCCCCCTTAAAAACAAAACAAAACAAAACAAAACAAAACAAAAAAAAAACAACAACAACGGCGCACCGAAGGAGGGAATTGAGCAAATGGGAGTTAACCTCCCATTTGCTATAGAGCAAATGATGACACGAGAGGTAGACCAATAAGTAGGTAATGTTCCTATGAGGTGTGGTCAAAATCCGATCAGTGGTTCTTGAAATATGGTTTTCAACCGACCGACCGACATTTGGCTCATTTTGATTCCCTCCAACTGTTTCAAAGTATTTTCAGGAAATGCAAAAAAAAAAAAATAATAATAATAATAATTAAATAAATAATTAAAAAAAATAATAATAATTAAAAAAAAAGAAAAAATAATAATAATAAACATTGTGGGCTATCATTGGCTAAGACAGAATGTGGTCGACTATACATGACTATGCATGTACTATCTCCCTTGTGCTGTGACGTTCCCTCGTTGGGGTGCCGGGGGTTTCAGTATAAATAGTATCCCCCATTTCTGGAAATTTAGTGCTTTAAATTCCCACTTTCGCTGTCTTTCTCATTTGCTCTTTCTCATTCCTGCTGTGTTCTATCAATCTGCTATACTATCTTCTTCTTCGCTAGACCAGTCATCTACATTTTTTCTTGAAAACTCTTCCGGGGCAAGACTCATTATTTGTGTGTGAGGTCTGTTGGATCAGCTTGGGAATATTGGACGCTTTCTGCCAGGTGGTCACTATGGCTTCCTATGATGTTTAGCAATGTAGGCATTTTATATGTATGTGTTTTGTTATTTTATAATGATGTTTGTATTCTATTTTGTTTTTGTAAACGGGGGTTCGATAAATTAGAGTACAGCCCCAGCGTCCCCTGTGTGGGATGTCTTTATTGTAAAGTGACTGGCTGCTGGAGAGCTTTCAGTTTTCCCACTAGGGTTGTTTCAGCAGATCTTTTATGCGGATCGGGGGTTGTCCGGTCCTGATTTGGCTCGGAAGAGTCCGCTGGACCTAAAGCAATAATCATGTAATGTGCTGTGACGTCGCCTGCAAAGCCGCGGTTCTACATGAAAATTACGAAACTGTAACGATTGATGTTAGTTTTTGCTAAGGTGGGAAAATAATCTTTTAAAACCGAAAACTATAGAATATAGGCTATTGTACTCAAACTGAAAACAATGCAACGAAGTGTGTCGGATCAGCTTTTCCACGTGCAACTGCGGGCTGATAATTGAAAGGAAACGTTGTGGCGACTTCCGCATAAATAGAATATTTATTTTATTGATTTATTTATCCTTCTTATATAGTGCTTTTCCAGATCAAAACAACTCAAGGCGATGGGCGATACAGGGTAATTTAACTCAAGCTGCCCGAGAAGCCCGCTTGCAGCCTTTGGGCGCAATGTCTGACACCCAGACAATTGAGCGTAATCCTAAGAGACCGGGTATGGGGAGATGAGACCTAGTGCTTGCTGTGTGCATTTGTGTTGCTGCCACTCGCCCTTATAGGGCATGAGCGTCAGGGTCTTTAAAGTCCGTGCGATAGAATGCCTGCGTGCTCAGACTAGACCTCGGTTTGTACTCTCATTCCAAGGAGTTGGGACGGCGAGGCTCTGGGTAATTTCTATTTGAACAATACCAAACAAGTTTATTTAAATTAATTTGGTATAATACAATATATACTGAAAAGAATATAACAATGTCGCGAAACAAAAGCTCGCGAGTATTTGATTTCTCCAAGTGATGCCGACATGCGCCTATAGCAGTGTTAGGGATATGACGTCAGTTTCGCCAAGGGTCAATCGCCATTTTTGTTGTTCTAGGTTTAGATTTAAAAAGAGAGAAATGGATGAATTTTTTTGATAATTTTTGTGTGTGAAAGATGAAGATTAGTTTTGGTAATTAATTTTTTTAGGGAAAATAAAGATGCTGTAAGCCGTTTTTTTTTAATTTTTATTTTTTATAAAGGTCGTATTTGAGATTTTTTTTTTCTTAGCGATGCTCTCATTAGCTCGTCCAGTTGTGGAAAATTTGGTAGCCTAGGAGAAATAAATTCGAGGCAGAATCGGTTAAATAAACAGTCGAAAGATCAGTTAGGAAGGAGACCTAGAAGGAACAGGGAGTCCACGACCCAAGCTCCGGGGCAACTTGACGGGTTGGATGCCCACGATAGTTTAGTTTGCCGCTGGACGATTTCGAACATAGCTGGAACGGAACTAATTCTACTTTCTGTGCGTGGGATCGTTTGAAGCAAAGATAATGGATGGTCATCCATTATCTTTGTTTGAAGCGAGGTGGCGGTGGTCGTCAACCCATCGGGTCAGGAAAAATTCGTTCTTCAGAGTTGCACGGCGACGTGACAACGAGTCTTTTGGTTTGTCTATGCCAAATTCCTGCACCGAAGGTAAATATATTGATTTGGTTTCATTCGAGATAATTTTCTAAGAGATTTCCGATTAAGATAGTTTGTTCATTGATTGCATTTGTTTTTCAGAGGACTGATGTTTTGATTAATCAGAATGTGTTTTTCCAAGCGAAGGCGGACCTGGATAAGTTTAGGTTTTTATGAAAATATTATTTCATGCAAATGCCTAAGACTAGATTTGTTCGGCAGGTGTTTTATTTCTCTTATCTTCCAGTCTACATTGGGCTCCTTTTTAACGTCTGTGTTTATGGTCGGTGTGATTGGATCTACAATGGGAACTGTATTTCAACGGTGGCCACGGATGTCTCTGGTGGGTCAGGACAGTCACAAGCCCCAGCAACAACATCAGCGTCAAGTTCCACCTACGATGAACTTCTTCTCCGACTCCGTCTTGACCCGGTTCTTCATTGTCAACGACAACAACGAGGACTGACAACAAAGTTAAGTCTGAAGCTAAAAGTGAAACGAACATTTCGGTAATCAGGACTGAAAATAATAACTACACATCATTTCGGTTTCCTCATTCTGAAGAGCAAAAACTGGAAAACTGGAATAAAAGAATTGAACTTGGAAGAACGTGTTATGTGTTTGTGAAGTAGTGGAAAGAAATGGTGTGCCTTAGTTTTTTTGTGTTTTTTTACATTGCATTAAAACCACGTTCCGGGGTAAGTCATGAAAGTCAAGAAAGTCCTTCACGAGTATGATCACCCGGTAACATTATATTGTGTTACAGACAACAAACCACAGATCATTTGTGCGTGACAGGTAAATGTTTTACCATGCAACGTTCATGCACAACCATAGTTACCAACCTAACAACAAAAGAGTTTGAGGCAACTGCGACAGAAATACTATAAGAAAAAAACACACTTAATTTTTTTTAAGACGGATAAATAATTATATATTTGCAGCCAAAGCGGTGTTATGACACGTAGAGGAGGGCGTTGATGCGATGTTATGAGCATTGTATCAGACAATGGGTCCCGACAGGAAGTCCTCTCCAGAAACGCACAAACAACTCTTGCCCTGACAAGGTTGAAGCCCATTTGGAAAGACAGGACCATCAGTCTACATTCCAAAGTAAGGCTGCTGCGCTCCCTTGTCATCTCCATCTTCCTATACGCTTGCGAAACGTGGACCCAAACAGCAGTAACGAAGAATACAAAGCACGGAGATAAATAATAATAATAATAACAGGCAATTTATACAGTGCTTTCCAAATTCACAAAGCGCTTTTCACAAACAAATGTAAACATAACATGCGTACATTGGTCAATAACACGCAACCACATACACATCACAACACCAAAAATAACAAACAACACTCACTCATGGCGCCTAAGAAAAGGCCTCTCTAAAAGGATGCGTCTTCAAGTTCATTTTAAAAGACGCGAGTGAAGGACTGTGACGGACTGACCGAGGTAGCGAGTTCCAGGTCTGAACGGAGAAGAAACTGAAGGCTCGACCACCGTGTCTCACCCTGTGGTATTCTGGTACACGGAACATCCTTTCATCTGCACACGAGCGGAGAGACCGAGAAGGAACATAGACAGTCAAAAGTTCGGAAAGATAGCTAGGAGCAGTTCCAGAGATGATGTGGTAGCAAAGACATGAGGTTTTATATTTAATTCGTTGTTCAACTGGGAGCCAGTGTAGTTCTTGAAAGAGAGGCATGCAATGCTGTGATTTTCGTGCTTTGAAGGTGAGTTTAGCTGTAGAGTTTTGGACTTGCTGAAGAGGTCTAAGGACTTTCTGTGTGCAACCCACAAGGAGTGAATTACAATAATCCAATCTAGACAGAATGCATGCGGTAACTACAGTTTTTGTTGCTTCTTGTGTGAGATACTGTCGAATGGAGCTTATGCGTCCAAGTTCAATGTATGCAATCTGACAAGTTTTTGCAATGTGTTGCTGCATGGAGAGATCCTGATAGAGAAAAAACCCAAGGTCGCGAACAGTGTCAGAAAAAGAAATAGAAGTAGTTCCAACAGTGACAGTTGAGGGAAGAGAAGAGGGGTCTGCAGATGACGGAGAAACACGGAGAGCCTCAGTTTTGTTATCATTTACCTTGAGACGGTTGTTTGACATCCACGATTTTACCTCAGAGATAAGGTGCTACAGAAGACTTCTTGGCATTTCCCCAACGATACTACAACAATATCGATCGACGAAAACTATAAACATTATACAAAGCTTTTTCTAGCAACAGCGCAGAATCAAATCAAAGGTATAATATAGGCATACGCTATCATTGCATGCTTTGCCAAATAAAAAGATGGAAACTCTCGTGCGCGTCTCAATAATAACACAGTGGTGGAGTGTTCGCCTCGCACGCCGATGATTGCAAGGGAGGCAACATACTTCAGGTTGTGATTGTCTCGCCTATGACAATGGGACCGAAGCACAAGTATATCAACTAACAAGTTAATATCTCTCTTCTATGTCTCTATCGACGTGCGCGTACAACCGGTTGCTACCCCCGTTGGGGTGCCGGGGGTTTCAGTATAAATAGTATCCCCACTTTTTGGAAATTTAGTGCTTTAAATTCCCACTGTCGCTGTCTTTCTCATTTGCTCTTTCTCATTCCTGCTCTGTTCTATCACTCTGCTATACTATCGTCTTCTTCGCTAGATCAATGACCTACCTTTTTTCTTGAAAACTCTTCCTGGACAAGACTCCTTGTTTGTGTATGAGGTCTGTTGGATCAGCTTGGGAGTATTGGACGCTTTCTGCCGGGTGGTCACTAGGGCTTCCTATGATGTTATTATTTAGCAATATAGGCATTTTATATGTATGTGTTTTGTTGATAATTTATAATGATGTTTGTATTCTATTTTGTTTTTGTAACCGGGGGTTTGAGTAGTTGGGGTAAAGCCTCAGCCGTCCCCTGCGTGGGATGTCTTTATTGTAAAGTGACTGGCCGGTGGAGGGCCTTCAGTTTTCCCACTAGGGTTGTTCAGCAGATCTTTTATGCAGATCGGGGGTTGTCCGGTCCTGATTTGGCTCGGAAGAGTCCGCTGGACCTAAAGCAACAATCAATCAATCAATCAATCAACCGGTTGCTTCCCTTTACATGCTTTGCGCTCCATAGAGCGTCGTTGGCCTGAAATAACTTTTTAGAAACTTCAAAACCCAGGGGAATTATGGGTAGGGAAATCCTTTTCTGAAATGACGTCGGCCAAATCCTTCTTTAGTTTCTTTGCTCGAGCAAAGGCAACCTCATAGGTATGAAGCACTTCGTCTATTATAACTCCATCGCTGATAATACTGCTGACAAGTTTCTGCCTTTGTTCACTACCAGAAATATGCAGTTCCTCTCCCAACTTTCGTTTCATTTCAGCCAGCACATCTTCGCGAGAAATGGCGACCATGACGGTTACTTCCCTTGAACAGATTTCCCAGAATTCTCTATTCTATTTTTAGGTTTGGGAAATCCCCGTCTCAGCTTGTGGCTAAAACCAAGGGCAACGGGACCACCGCACGTCGACTGGGGGCAATACGAGATACTAACTTGTTAGTTGATATACTTGTGGACCGAAGGTAAACGATAGCGTCTCGAGTCTATGTGTTTGACGGATGATAGCAGCAATACTGTACATACTCTATAAAGCTGTGTTGGACGAATGATTGCAGCAGTACATGCTCTATAAAGCTGTGTTTGACGGATGATAACAGCAATGCATGCTCTGTACATTGTTTGTAAACAAATTATATAGAAAATATGCTCCATATAAAGACTATTTAGCTGAAAGTGTTAAAAAAAATACACCGAGAAAAAAAATCCGCATATAAATATTTAACAAAGAGAATTCCATAATTATGAAAACAGCAATACATGCTTCTATAGTGATCGGTTTGTGTTAGGCTGCCTATTATGACTGCAATCAGCACGACCCATTAGTATCTCTGTACGTGTTGAAGGCTAGAAGTATCATAAATAACCGAACCTACTAATCAAGGTAACAGGACGCGCATTCACTATACTCACACAGTGTTGGCTGTCTGCTGCTGGTTGCTTTGTGGTAAATAGTGGTGATGGTGGTGGAGGAGGTGATTGCTGCTGCTGCTGCTGCTGCTGCTGATGATGATGATGATGAAAAACACAGGATGCTGTCATGCGATTTTTATTCAATCGAACTCAAAGAGCGCCGATCCGAACAAATCTTTATTAAAGAAGTCGGAATACAAATCTTTTTTTTTTCTTGTGATATTTTACTATATTTACTATATATTAACTATATATTAACTATATATTAACTATATATTTACTATATATTTACTATATATTAACTATATATTTACTATATATTTACTATATATTAACTATATATTAACTATATATTTATTATATATTAACTATATTAACTATATATTAACTATATATTAACTATATATTTACTATATATTAACTATATATTAACTATATATTAACTATATATTTACTATATATTAACTATATATTTACTATATATTTACTATATATTAACTATATATTAACTATATATTAACTATATATTTACTATATATTAACTATATATTTACTATATATTTACTATATATTTACTATATATTAACTATATATTTACTATATATTTACTATATATTAACTATATATTTACTATATATTAACTATATATTAACTATATTTTTACTATATATTTACTATATATTAACTATATATTTACTATATGTTAACTATATATTAACTATATATTAACTATATATTTACTATATATTTACTATATATTTATATTTACTATATATTTACTATATATTTACTATATATTCACTATATATTTATATTTACTATATATTTACTATATATTTACTATATATTTATATTTACTATATATTTACTATATATTTACTATATATTTACTATATATTTACTATATATTTACTATACCAATATTGAAGAAAGGGAGGAAACCGGAGTACCCGGAGAAAACCCGGCGACCCGAAAAAGTCTCGTAGGTCCGTCCCATGCGGAATTCGAACCCGCGACCTTCGGCCTAGGAAACCAGCTGACTATCCACTGTGCTCCCAGACCTCACCATGTTGTTGTGAGGAGGGGGAAGAAGGGAGGAGGAGGAGAAGGACGACGACGACGACGATGATGATGACGATGACGACGATGATGATACTGGTAGTGTGGAGGTTGTGACGTTTCTGCCGATGTCGTTGCCGTTGGCCACAATTGACGTCTGGTGAAAGGTGCAGTTGGGGCTGGTTTGTCAATAAAGACAGAAACAAAATGCAATCCCAGATAGCAGGCAATATACAAAGGAACAGGGGACCAGAACGTCTGGATGAAAGTATATTGACGTCATGCTCCCACTATTGACGACTCACAAATAGGCCTAGAACATAGGTCTACAGCCCTTGTCCCGTTATAACTGGATCTCAAGCAGCATCTAAAGTTAAAATGACTGCTCTTCAATAGAACCGATCCGATTTAGCACCCAACACCTAGTGTTTCATCACTTAAAAACAAATGCTGAAAGTAAAACCCAAACTAACCTCTTTCGTAAGTACTGTTTTTCAAATAAATAACTAAATTTAATGCGCTAAACGAATCAAACAGGTTTTTTTTTTTTAAACCACTAACACACTAAAATTGTTTTCTGCGTTAGTCATTTAGTCTCTTATTGTTCCACCGTCGTAGCTCCGTGGCAGAGCGTTCGCCTTGGCATACCGATGACCCAGGTTTGAATCCCGGCCGTTTGTTACTGCGCATTTTAGCAGTAGGATTGCTCGGATGGTTCTGTGTTGATTTAGGTCCCTACCTCTTATCTGGGATGGTTTATATCACCGTCTGCCATATCGCCAATGGCGGGTGTAGACGTAAAACTTAATGTTCATTTCTTCATTCCACAACTAGACCATGTTTGTTTAAATAGGATAATTATGCAAACTCCCAGTAAAACTCCTATCCTATCCTATCCTATCCCGTAACTCGAAGGTCGTAGGGGCACCACAGATGATCGTTTAACCAGCGTATTCCATCTTTCCCTGTCCTCAGCAACCTTGCTTGTTTCGCTCAGTGTCAGACCAGTCCATTCTCGAATGTTGTCCTACCCACCTCTTTTTCGGTATCCCTCATTGCACTGTGCCTTGCAGGGTGGTCTTTGCAAGACTTGATCTGGTGACGTGGCCATACCATCGGAGTAAAACAGTGTCCTATCCTATCCTATCCTGTCCCGTAACCCGAAGGTCGTAGGGGCACCACAGATGATCGTTTAACCAGCATACTCCATCTTTCTCTGTCCTCAGCAGCCCTGATGGCTTCGCTCAGTGTCAAACCAGTCCATTCTCGAATGTTGTCCTCCCACCTTTTTTTCGGTCTCCCTCTTCTTCTACCTCCTTGCACTGTGCCTTGCAGAATAGTCTTTGCAAGGCCTGATGATCTGGTGACGTGGCCATACCATCGGAGTTTCCGTTTCTTCACCACTGGTAGCAGGTCATCGACAGTGTCACGAAAACTAAAACCAAAAATTATCTTACAATATTCTGTAACAATAATTACACTTTGTGCTTTCTAACACTGCAAAGGGCAAAAGACAAAATAATGGTGCAGTTATTTAAAATTTCAAAACTAAACATTCGGTTTCCTTCCAGTCTTTTATTAGCGACTGGCCTTTGCACACCACATGTTTGAGTGATGAATGTGTGTTTGTCGTGTATGTAGGAGTCTTTGTAAACATGTGAGCGTGTATGTTGATTATAGACCGCCGCGTTTTAATTCTGATTTAGGATTAAGGCGCTTATAGCATCCAGTATTAATATAATTTTCTTCTACTACTACTACTACTACTACTACTACTACTACTACTACTACTACTACTACTACTACTACTACTATTACTACTATTATTATTATTATTATTATTATTATTATTATTATTATTATTATTATTATTATTATTACTACTACTACTACTACTACTACTACTACTACTACTACTACTACTACTACTACTACTACCACTTCTACTACTACTAGCTCTACATACATACATATCTAATACTTTATTGCCAAATCCGTACACAGACCAGAAGCGCACTGCGTGATTCAAACAATACACTATACATCACTGGGCAGCAACCATCGGGACATCTCGGAACACCACAGCAACAGAGAGGAACACAGATCTCACAGCACATACATTAACATGGAGAAACACAACACACAAGAACAAACACCTACCCACCCACCTACATCCACCCACTCCTACCTACGCACACACATACATACAACACAAATAAACAAATACAATAATAAATACAATATTCCTACCACACCTTCATCACGTGTTTTTTTAAATGTATGTATGTAGTACTTCTACTAATACTAGCACTACATACATAAATACATACATACATACATACATACATACATACATACATACACTTGTCGATCTAATAATCCAGTAATTATCGTGGACTGGACCAGACATATGCTGCTAATGTACAGGGATTTGAAAAAGAAGAACAGTACAATGTCAAATATGTCTTGAAGTGTCGGTATCGACATTTTGGGTTTTGCTGTCTGAGATAAATCGGGAAGACGATGTAGAAAAAACAAGTCAAAAGGCTGAAGAAATGAAAACACAGCAGATGGAAAGATTGTCTATATTAACAGTGAACCCTCGTTTATCGCGGTAGATAGGTTCCGAGACCGGGCGCGATAGCTGAAAATCCGCGAAGTAGGAACACCTTATTTCCTATCCTATCTTATCCGATCCCGTAACTCGGAATTCGTAGGGGCGCCACAGATGATCGCTTAACCAGCGTACTCCATCTTTCCCTGTCATCAGCAACCCTGATTGTTTCGCTCAGTGTCGAACCAGTCCATTCTCGAATGTTGTCCTCCCACCTCTTTTTCGGTCTCCCTCTTCTTCTACCTCCTTGCACTGTGCCTTGCAGGATGGTCTTTGCAAGACCTGATGATCTGGTGACGTGGCCATACCATCGGAGTTTCCGTTTTTTCACCAGTGTGAGCAGGTCATTGTGTTGTCCAATGGCGTTTGTGATGGTCTGTCGGACTTCTTCGTTGGTGATGTGCTGGGTATAGGAAATGCCCAGAGGTCTTCTGTAGCACCTCATCTCCATGCTTTATATTCTTCGTTTGAGATCTGCTGTGAGGGTCCATGTTTCGCAAGCATATAGGAAGATGGAGGTGACAAGGGAGCGCAGCTGCCTTACCTTGGAATGTAGACTGATGGTCTTGTCTTTCCAAATTGGCTTCAACCTCGCCAGGGCAGCAGTTGTTTGTGCGATCCTGGAGAGGACTTCCTGTCGGCACCCATTGTCTGATACAATGGCTCCTAAATATTTGAAGCTATGCACTGTGTTGAGGGATTGGCCTTGGACTTTGATGTCCGTGTTGATGCCATTGGTGTTGTTGGTCATCATTTTGGTCTTCTCTGCACTTATTTTCATTCCGTAGGCTCTGAAGGTGGTGTCAAGCCTCTGTACCAGCTGTTCAAGTTCTTGTTCCTCTCCAGCCAATCCATCAATGTCATCCGCAAAACGAAGGTTGGAGATTGATCTTCCCCCTATGCTGATTGTGCCTTCGTGATCTGCAAGGGCATCTGACATGATGCGCTCTAGGAAGATGTTGAAGAGTGTTGGAGAGAGTGCCTCCAATGACGCACACCGATTGTTGATCTGAACCAGTTTCCGATGGCGCTGTTGTGGAGGACTGCACTGGTAGCCTTGTCATACAGGCTTTTGATGACTTCAATAATTTTAGGGCTGATGCTGTACACTCTCATGGTTTCCCACAGAGCTGCATGCCATACTCGGTCAAACGCCTTTTTGAAGTCTGCGAACACATGATATAGATGTTGTTGGTGCTGTAGGTATTTCTCGCAGATTATTCTGAGGTTGAAAATCTGTTCAGCGGTTTTTCGCCCTGCCTTGAATCCTGCTTTCTCTTCAGCTATGATTTGTTCAGCTTGGGGTTTCAACCTGTTTTACACCTTATTTACAGTGATCATTTAACGTGTATTCGGACTTTTAAAACCCTCTCTTTACGTACTGTTCACAAACCACCTTTTACAGTAAGGTACAGATATCTACAGTATGTACATACAGTACACAGACACAAATGTTAAGCAGTAGGTGTACATTTTAAAAAAATCGAATTTTCCGGAAAATCCGCGGTATTTTTTGTCATATAATATAATGAAAAAAATCCGCGAAGTCGTGAATCCGTGAATGTCGAACCGCGAAGTACCGAGGGTTCACTGTACGATACGACGCTTGGTATGGAGTTAGGTAATTATGAAGTCTACTGCAAAATATAGATGTTTAATGTATAAATCCACAACATGAATGTCTGGTCCTCATTCTGAAGCTCAAAAAAACTATATAAAACATCCTTTGTAAGTGCATCATCGACGCAGAAGTACGCTAAAACTGCAACAGGAAAAGCATTGAAAACAAAGCAAATAAAAGTACTGAGTTCACTGCAGTATTGGCAGTTAATGGGTGACGTATCCACCAGTGGCTCTTCTGCATGACGAGATCGATCCTAAACAGTTTGTCCTAGGCAGTTGGCTTCAAAACGTGAAGAAAGCGATCAGCTTTTGGTTGTCCCAGACTTGGTCCCTTGTTAGTCTGCGCATGATAGTACTATCCTATCTTATACTATCCCGTAACTCCAAGGTCATTGGGGTACCACAGTTGATCGTTTAACCAGCGTACTTCATCTTTCTCTGTCCTCAGCAACCCTCATGGCTTCGCTCAGTGTCAAGCCAATCCATTCTCGAATGTTATCCTCCCACCTATTTTTCTGTCGTCATCTTCTTCTGCCTCCTTGCAATGTGCCTTGCAGGATGGTCTTTACAAGTTCTAAAGCTCTGGTGACGTGGCCATACCATCACAGTTTCAGTTTCTTCAACACTGTGAGCATGTCATCATGTTGTCCAATGACTTGTGTAATAGTCTGTTGGACTTCGTCATTGGTGATTTGCTGAGTATAGGAAATGCCCAGAAGTCTTCTGTAGCACCTCATCTCCATGCTTTGCATTCTTCGTTGTAGATCTGCTGTGAGGGCCCATGTTTCGCAAACGTATAGGAAGATGAAGATGACAAGAGAGCGCAGCAGCCTTACCTTGGAATGTAGACTGATGGTCCTGTCTTTCCAAATGGGCTTCAACTTTGTCAGGGCAGCAGTTGTTTGTGCAATCCTGGAGAGGACTTCCTGTCTGGACCCATTGTCTGATACAATGGCTCTTAAATATTTGAAGTTGAGGGATTGGCCTTGGGCTTTGATGTCCATGTTGATGCCATTGGTGTTGTTGGTCATCATTTTGGTCCTCTCTGCACTTATTTCCATTCCATAGGCTCTGGAGGTAGTGTCAAGCCTCTGTACCAGATGTTCAAGTTCTTGTTCCTCTCCAGCCAATCCATCAATGTCATCCGCAAAACGGAGGTTGGAGATTGCTCTACCCCCAATGCTGACTGTGTCTTCGTAATCTGCAAGGGCATCTGACATGATGCGCTCTAGGAAGATATTAAAGAGTGTTGGAGAGAGTCCTTGACGCACACCGATTGTTGTTCTGAACCTGTTTCCGATGGCGCTGTTGTGGAGCACTGCACTGGTAGACTTGTCATACAGGCTTTTGATGACTTCAATAAGTTTAAGGCTGATGTTGTACGCTCTCATGGTTGCCCATAGAGCTGCATGCCAGACTCGGTCAAATTCTTTCTTGAAGTCTACACACATGATATAGATGTTGTTGCATGATAGTACAGTTGCTGTCAATTGTGACTCATTGTTGAAGTTCTAAATTAGATACTGTAGAAACATAAAACGTTTCTTAAGACATTTTGGTGGATGTCTTACATTAAATAAATGAATAAATAAATTAATAAATAAAGTAAATAAATAAATAAAACAAAATGAAATAACACAATAAATAATTAATTAATTAAACAAACACATAAATAAATAAATCAATAAATAAAACAATCAAGCTGTTACGTTGAAACGCGAATGGTGCGTATGAAATGCGCACGATGTTGTGTGTGACGCGCGCGATAGATCTGTTCGTTTTATTTTGCAACGCATGCAGTAATAGATTGTATTTATCTTTGATTTGATTTTTGCGTTGTTATTAGTAGAGGCTTTGTGTAACGTTAGTGTTTTTAGTTGGTCGATATTGTTTGAGAATTTTCGGGAATTAGTTGTTTACTATCGATCGAAGCGTGTGGATTATTCTGTTGGTTACCATGGAAGCTTCCATTCCAAATGAGGTTGTATGACGTGAGTCACGTGATGATGAAATTAATTTTGATTGGTTGTGGTGTTTTATGTAGGATTATTCTCGTTTGTTCCCGTGTATGTAGAGACTATATAAGCGCCGCACTGTTAAAAAAGTGAAGTTGTTGATAGTGAGTTGGAAAGTAAAAGTTGAAAGTGGAAAGCGATTGTATGCAGTTGTTGATGTGTGCTGAATAAAAGTGGAAAACTTCATACGTCGACTTTGTGACTTGTATGCTGCTTGAGCGGGTTGCGTGAATAAACGAATCTGAGTTACACCCTATCAGGAATTCAGCATTGGGGCTGAATCAGATACTGATAGAAAACACCAACATCAAACTGAGTGTAACATTTTGGGGGTCAAGCCGCGATTCACGCCATAGCCAAGGGTTCAACTGCTACAACAAGCGAGTCAACGTTACGAGAGGCAGTCATCGAGGGTAGCCGCCAACGAGTTGCGTCGAGAGGGGCCAACATACTGGGACTACATCCGATAGATTCGGGTTGACTGCAAGGGCGTGTAGTCGCTGAAGAGTTGCTTCGTGAGCGAACAACAGATCAGGACTACGTGGCTGCCGCAGGACTACGTCGAGGGACAGTCTCGGAGCTACATCGCCAGTTTTACAGGGAGCGACGAGCGGACGTCGCGTCTACTTCAGCACAGGAGCGTGTACATCAACACCAGCGTGGTGCAGCGTCGCATACGACGAGGACAGCGGTGCCTGCGTCAGCGAAGGCGACTAGTGACAAGCATCAGCGCTACTGCAGAAAGCGTGCTGTTCTAGAACAGTCTAGAAAGGTACAGCACAGTCAAGAACTTTCCAGAATAGAACTTTCTAGAAAAAGAACTTTCCAGAACTTTCCTGAAGCATCAAGATGGCTGACTTCTGGCAGAAAGGGATTCAACTGAATCTAAAAGGCAAGCAGCTGACGGAGTACGTCAAATCCCAGGAGAGAATACAAGAACGAGAATTAGAAGAGCAGCGTCGCCGCGAAGAAAGAGAATTGGAAGAGAAGCGTCTAGAAAAAGAAGAGCAGCGTCGCCGTGAAGAAAGAGAATTAGAAGAGAAGCGCCTAGAAAAGGAAGAGCAGCGTCGCCGAGAAGAAAGACAAGAGCGGCGTCAAGAAAGAGAGATGGAAGAGAGACGATTAGAAGCTGAGCGTCAATACCAGCTAGAGTTGGCGCGTATCCAGAACAATCAGCATGCGCCACAAGCCACCAACGACCATACGGCTCCAAAATTGCCAGCTTTCGTCGACGGGAAGGACCAGATCGACAGCTATCTGGCGAGATTCGAAAGGTTCGCCGAAAGCTCCAACTGGCAACCTCGAGACTGGGCGATTCGACTAAGTGCACTTCTGACAGGGCAAGCGCTCGAAGTTTACACCAGACTGTCGAACGATGACGCCAAAAACTATGACGTCTTGAAAGAGGCCCTACTGCAGTGCTACAATTTTACAGAGAAGGGCTACCGTAAACGCTTCCGTGAGTGCCGGCCTAAGTCAGACGAGACGCCAAAGCAGTTTGTGGAGCGCCTGTCGTCATATCTACACAAGTGGGTGGAGTTATCAGGCGAAATGAAGTCTTACGACAGTCTCCATGACCTGATCGTGAAGGAACAATTTCTCAATGCCTGTCACAAGGACCTAGCGACCCACTTAGAAGAACAAAAGCTGCAGACGCTTAAAGATGTGACTGAGGCTGCTGAAAGATATCTTATCGCTCATGGGAAAACCCTGGGGCCACCCAGCGCGACGAAACATTTTCAGAAGACTGCAAACCATGGGAACCAGGTCCAAGGGAGCCAGACGAGCCAGAGACAGACGGACTCCACGCCTCCTCCCAGGGAAGGGCATTCAAGAGGCTGTTTCACCTGCAACGCTACAGACCACAGGGCGGCTAATTGTCCTCAAAACAAAAGTAGCGGACAGCGGAGCAGTACGGACAACGCAGCGGCGGGCAACCGGCAGAGGCGGTTCTCCAATCAACGGCAAACCAGTAGATCTGACCATCAGGTGTGCGGCGGGAGCGTCATTCTTCCGAGTGAGACCGAGCGCACAGCTACCCCTGCGGACGTGCAAGAGTGCATGACCGATGGCCAACTTCTCCTTGCCAACGGGAAATCCATCCCCGTCGTCGCCAGCGCAGCTGTGACCGTCCAGAACATGCCTGTTTCCAAGGGACGCGTCGGAAATCATGAAGTGACTGTCTTAAGAGACTCTGGCTGTAGTGGGGTCATCGTCAGAGAAGACCTAATCGCTAAAGAACAGTTCACTGGCGATTCAAAATGGACACTTATGGCCGACAGCAAATGTGTGAGAGCGCCAGTTGCGAAGATTCATGTCAACACCCCTTTCTACATAGGCGAAGTCGAAGCGGTTTGCCTGAAGAAGCCGCTGTATGATTTAATGATCGGGAACATCGATGGCGCGAGACGACCCGACGACCCCGATCCAGAGTGGAGTCCTGCCTCAACTCAACACGTCGAAGTTGTGGAGGAGGATCCATTGCCGTTTCCCGATGGAGACCTTACAGAGCTGCTACGGGACAATGTGGTTACTCCGGCTCAGCCCTGCCGACCAGAGATCGTCGGTGCTGTTACTACCAGGGCCCAGGCCAAGAGAGACAAGACGTCTACGCCACTGAAGGTCGCCGACAACTCTAAAGCTGCCATCGTGGACAGAGATAAGCTGATCCAGCTCCAGGAAGCTGATAGCACTTTAAACAAGTACAGGAACCGCCAAGACCACGTGACCAAGGGCAGTGGCACGGTCTATTTTGAGGTGAAGGCCAAGATCCTGTATCGAATCTTCCAGCACCCGAGGGTCAACGGAGGTAAACCACTACGTCAAGTTTTGGTACCGTTACCCCTAAGGCGCCAGGTGATGGAAGTAGCGCATGACTCAATTATGGGAGGTCACCTGGGTATCAAGAAGACGTCGGATAGAATCCAGGCGGTGTTCTACTGGCCAGGACTTCATGCGGACGTCAGCCGTTTCTGCCGATCGTGTGACATTTGCCAGAAGACCATACCTCGAGGAAGGGTCCCGAAAGTGCCTATGCAGAGGATGCCTCTGATCGACCGACCTTTCAAGAGGGTGGCCTTAGACTTAATCGGCGAAATAAGACCTCCGAGTGAAGAAGGTCATCGGTGGGTACTGACTTTAGTAGACTATGCGACTCGGTACCCAGAAGCAGTGCCTCTGAAGAAGATTGACACTGAAACTGTAGCAGAGGCACTGGTGGACATGTTCAGTAGACTTGGAGTGCCTGAAGAAATTCTGACAGACCTCGGGACGCAGTTCGTCTCTGACTGCATGAAGGAGGTCAACAGACTGCTGAGCATCCGGCATTTGACTACGACACCCTACCACCCAATGTGCAACGGGCTCGTCGAGAAGTTCAATGCTACGCTGAAGTCCACCCTGAAGAAATTATGCAGCGAGCAGCCCAGACAATGGCATCGCTATATCAACGCCTTACTTTTCGCCTACAGAGAAGTACCGCAGGAGTCCACCGGCTTTTCTCCGTTCGAGCTGCTGTACGGAAGAACCATCCGAGGGCCGATGCACATCCTGAAAGAACTGTGGACGAAAGAAGTAGAGACCCCAGAGGTGAAGAACAGCTACCAGTACGTGTTTGAGCTACGGGAGAAGCTGGAGCAGACTCTCGAGATAGCCAGAGAAAACCTGAAGAAGTCCCAAGATTGTGGAAAGCACTACTACGATCGTATGGCTGTAAACAGGAAGTTCAAACCTGGCAACAAAGTGCTGGTGCTGCTACCTACTGATCATAATAAGTTGCTGATGCAGTGGAAAGGCCCGTACGAAGTGGAGACCGTGGTGGGGATCAACGACTACAAGGTGAAGGTCGGCCAGCACTCCAAGATATACCACGCCAACCTCCTTAAGCTGTACGTGGAAAGGCCATCAGAGACTGTACAGGCAGCGACAGCAACTGAGATAGACGACAGCTTTGACAGCGAGGAACTGTTGGAACTGGGAGATTTCCATAGCAAAGAAGGCATCAATGATGTTAAGCTAGGACCAAGCTTGACGGAAGGTCAAAAGATGGAGCTCAAGGACTTTATGGGCGAGTTTCCCAATAGCTTCAATGATGTCCCAGGCTCTACGACTTTGGTCGAACATGAGGACCACACCCAGACCTGGAAGGAACATCTGCAGACCTTGAGGGAGCTGTTCCACCGTCCCGCAGAAGCCAACCTGACCGTGAGACCCAGCAAGTGCATTCTGGGAGCTGACAACGTCGACTGCGTCGGACATCCGACGGAAGAAGGAGACAACGGAGGATGCACTGACTCCAGGAAAGCCCACGTGATCATCGTCTTTGACCCTGGGCCGATGACGACGGTAACGGACGAGGGCGTCGTTTCCTGGCGGACGAAAGAACATTGACTGTGTGAATGAACTGAGAACATTGGCAATATCCAGACAGACTTGAAGATGAAAACCACTGACTCTGTGTGGATGGACTGAGCGCATTGACAGTATTCAGAAAGTCTGAAATAAGTTTTAATTTCTGATTTTGTTTGTGCATTGCGTATCAACGTTGGTGAAAGAAATTAGGTAAATTTCTTCTTGAGTGGGGGGTTATGTTACGTTGAAACGCGAATGGTGCGTATGAAATGCGCACGATGTTGTGTGTGACGCGCGCGATAGATCTGTTCGTTTTATTTTGCAACGCATGCAGTAATAGAGTGTATTTATCTTTGATTTGATTTTTGCGTTGTTATTAGTAGAGGCTTTGTGTAACGTTAGTGTTTTTAGTTGGTCGATATTGTTTGAGAATTTTCGGGAATTAGTTGTTTACTATCGATCGAAGCGTGTGGATTATTCTGTTGGTTACCATGGAAGCTTCCATTCCAAATGAGGTTGTATGACGTGAGTCACGTGATGATGAAATTAATTTTGATTGGTTGTGGTGTTTTATGTAGGATTATTCTCGTTTGTTCCCGTGTATGTAGAGACTATATAAGCGCCGCACTGTTAAAAAAGTGAAGTTGTTGATAGTGAGTTGGAAAGTAAAAGTTGAAAGTGGAAAGCGATTGTATGCAGTTGTTGATGTGTGCTGAATAAAAGTGGAAAACTTCATACGTCGACTTTGTGACTTGTATGCTGCTTGAGCGGGTTGCGTGAATAAACGAATCTGAGTTACACCCTATCAGGAATTCAGCATTGGGGCTGAATCAGATACTGATAGAAAACACCAACATCAAACTGAGTGTAACACAAGCAATAAAATAATCCAATAAATATATTAAATAAATATATAATACAATAAAATATGACAATACATTTATTTAAAAAAATAAAATAAAATGAAAACAGTTATGAATGGGTTTATTGAAGTCTTTTCGCTCGGCAATGACTTGTAACACTGATCAATCTGGGGACCACAGGCGCCACTGTCAGGATGTGAGCAGGAGGGGGTGCATTCCGATCCCCTTCCAATACGGGTGCCTGTGGTTGAGACACTTGTTTTTACACCACACGTTAGTGTGAGAGATGGGTGTTGCGTAAGTGAAGATGTTGGGAGCGATGGAGTATCGATAGCCGCTATTTGAGCCAGACTTGTGATTTGGGAATAAAGCGAGTTCATAACATCTTGTAAGGTACCCACCGAAAAATCATCTACGGGGGGAATCCAAATCCAGATCAACTTGATCCAGGTCAGAACACTTTCTTCTTCTTCTTTTTAGATTTGCTGTCCCCTGGACACATTGGCATATAGGGGACCAGAACACTTGATCAATAGACGTATGCCTACTTGGAGTTAGGGCTGAAAATGGCAAAATCAACAGCAACGATGGGTCGCTTTCATAGGAAATAGTCGTACTTCCGATCAGGAAAGGGCAGGCACTCCCCCGTAGTAAATATGTATTAAAAGAGTTATCTTTTGTTTTCTTTCTTTCTTTCTTTCTTTCTTTCTTTCTTTCTTTATTTTTTTCTTTCTTTTTTTTTTTCGTTCTTTCTATCTTTCTTTCTTTCTTTCTTTCTTTTTTTTTTTCTCTTTTTTTGGCAGTGTGTGTTGCTTTTTTGTTGCTGTATGACCAGGTATCGTATTAAACGTCTTTTAAATTTGTCCTTGAAATCGATCGATAGTTATACTTAGTTGGTTCCACAGTCTGACTGTGAGGGATAGGAATAGCTTGTCCAGCATTGTCAATGTCTGTTCAAAGATCATCGGTGTCAGGCAGAGAGACCTGGGTTCTTTCTGCGATCAGCAAATCGTCAAGAAGGCGAACGGAATTATTTGTAGACCAGGGGCCCTATTCATAGAGGGACTATATGTTATAGGGACTGCAAACCTTGAAAGGACTATAGATTTCGTCCGATAAATGCGGCACCTGAACTGGCATTCATGAAGGGCTCACAGCCGGGATTGTGGCTATAGTCCATTCTAATATTAGCATCGGGAAAGTCAGCCAAATTATATCTACTGCGCACGCGTACTGCAGCGGATGCGATCATTTGTGTGTAGTGCGTGATCGCCTTCAATGTTTTAGAGACTTTGCTGTACACTGTAAACATTACACACACATACTCTGCAGAGCCAATTTAGTGTTTTTATACGAAAAATAGAGCTATAGGCATGCTAAGGTGCATGCTGCGTTTTGCAAGTTGTGATTGTTGGCAAAAGTTTGTCGTGCACGCTTACACAAACATTCACGAATATACATTTTTTTCTTCTGCAAGGGCGATTGAGGTAACAAAAAAACGTTGACAGTTTGCTCACTTATTAGTTGGTGTCCCTGTGTCTAATGTGTTACTGCATTAACCTTGTATCCCCCCCCCCCCCATTCCTCTCTCTTTTATCTGTCTCACTCTGCATCTATGCAATTGTATGTGTGTTTGATTTGATAAAATTGATCAATGTATGTGCACATGTATGAGTGTATGTGTGTTTACCCAGTAAAAGAAATGCATATTGATAAAACCTTTCAATTTATTATGCATACAATTTAAAAAATCTGTTTAGTGTCATGACCTACAGGAAACTTGATTACATGATTGTTAATGCTGTGGCTAGTGTAATTTCCATAGTTGTTCCTGTTGTTGTTTGTAGATTATAGTCACACGACACTTTCGCATATAGGTGACTACTGGACCGATTTATACTGACACCAGCGGGCCAGTTGTTGGTAAAGGAAAGAATAATATGATCACACGTTGACCAATCCGGGATTCGAACCAGCGACCTTTCGGTTACTAGCAAGACGCTCTTACCAACTGAGCTACCCGGCCCCTCTCTGTTTTTCCTGCAAACATACTCGTGTTCATATTCCGGTGGCGCTTGGATTGGTAGGCCTATTAGTGTCCCATCTATGCACCCAAACACGTTCGGCATGTTGCCGATTCTTTGAAATTTTATTTTTGTCTGTCAGCTTCGTGTTGATCTGGAAACTGGATCCAATTGCTGACTATCGATTTCAGAGCAACAGTAACTTTTGAGATTACTCTGTTGGCTGTCGGTTGCGAAATTCCAAACAAATCAGCACATACTATTTGGAAAGAACCACACGCGTAAAATCTCAAAGCAACTAATACTTGAATTGAGACCCAAGTCGGTTTGCGTGTTCTAGTTGCTCTGCAACATCGTCAATTATGGTAAATATGTCATGACGACAAAAACGAAAGCCGTGTACAGTTTTACGTCATCATAACTATCTAAGGGATTCATCCTGTCTCTGAAAATTCTATTTCACCTCAGCTGTCTTCGCCTTAGTAAGATTGGAATCAACGCACCCGCCATTTTTGCTCGATGTTACAGTCCCTTTACCGGCATAAAGGCCCGAATCTTAGGCTGATAACTTTTAGGCCGTTTGCCGCGGCCGATAAGCTCTGCTGTCCCTCTATGAATAGCAATATATCGCAGTTATAGGCCGTAGACGGTTTGCAGTCCCGTTCCCGCACTTGCAGTCCCTTCATGAATAGGGCCCCAGAGCATGTTCTGGCGGGCGAATTCTCAGTGCTACCATCCGGGCGTCGTTTTGCCTTACCGGCCTGTAAGGGTAATCGCCGCTCCCACAGTTTTATTCCTTGCGCAATTCGACTGCTAAATTTGATGCGATCATCTCCGCTTTAACATTTTCCCCACCGCCCTAATGCAAATTTATTTATTTAATTTTTTTTTAAAAAACGCTCGACGATGGCCCGATTCAGGGATTGATTGATTGTTTATCGACCGATTGATTTGATGATTCATTAATGATATTCTTACCTTATTTTCTTACCATGTTTTTATTTGAGTTACTTGTTTAACTATCGGCTGTGAGTGCTCATGATGTGCGTGGTGTGTGTGTGTGTGTGCGTTTGTGTTGACTCCGTTAGGCTGCCAATCGTATGGTTACACACTCACGTTATACTGCCTCGCTCTTTATGCTGCCGACCGCATAATGCACAACTGCGATTTTTGAACTCCCTAACCTCTAAAATATGCATAAATTATAATCCGAGCTGTGATTGGTTTAGGCAGCATAACGCGGGAAATTCATTGATGGTCACACACGACCCTTAACACACGTGTGTGTATCACGGCAGCATTTGTGCTGTAAAAAGTATACGTCAAATCACACACCAAGGAGAGAGAGGGAACTAGTTTTTTAAAACAAGTGTGCACAAGTCGCCATCTTGAATTGGAAAGAGCTACTGGTAAGTTGCTGTGCTTTAGTTGATTTTTCGTTTGTTAATTATTTACTTTGAGTGCTTATGTATTTGTGCCATTATTATGAGAAAACCATGGATGCTGTCTGTGAAAATTCAACATTTTTTCTTCCCTTCTTCTGTGGAGAGTCCATTGAAGCTAGATCTAGTGCCACTTCCATGGCATACTGTGTCTCCATCCCTCTTCTACTGACAGCACTGTTCTAATTCTACTTTGTTTCCTTACATTGTTGATTCAGAATCACGTTGGTTAATTCAAATTAATTATCAGTTCTGATGTTTGTTTTTTCTTTACATGAATGTCGGAAGGAAAAGTATTTATTCAGCATTCCAATACTAAAAAAGGAAGTTTTTGATTCTAACAGACTTTTTTTTTACTAACTGGACTAATCTAGCTATTTCACTTAAGAATGCACCAAGCATAAATAACTTTAAACACCTGTTAGATATACTTCCACAGTTTAAAAATATATTTTATTGCTATGAGTATGATAATGAAATGTGTAGGAAAATCAGATGCTCATTTTGCTCCTATACTACTACTAGTACTAGTACTAATAGTAGTAGTACTACTACTACTTCAAACTAGTATCTTCTTTTCCTTTTAAATTCATTTCTTTTAATTTAATTCTTTTTCTTGATCTTGCTTTTTTACATGTACACTTTCAAGTTTGCATGGTTGCTGTACATAATTATCTACCAGTGACAGTGTAAGCAACAAGTAATGAAGTATGATGGGCACCAACAGAAACTTGAGAAAGAAGACAAATTAAAATTATTTATCAAATACTACAGTATAGTATAGTGAGGCCTATAATTAGGACTTTTGTGACTGCACACTAGCTGGTCCTACTGTGTTAGCACATGGACCCTCACAGACACATTTTGACCTGGCTGTTGTAAGCATAAGCTCTCGACCGTGTGCACAAATTCTACGAATGTATAAATTTGCTTGATGGATTTTTAATTATTTGTTTTTGGAGCCTTGTTTAAGTTGTTAAAAGCATTTTAATCATGATCATTGATTCTTGTTGAAATCATGTAATTTGAATGAACATAATTAGATGAACACAGAAACATGTGATGAATAATGGTGTATTGAGTGCATACACAATTAGTGCATAATGGTCAGTTGAGTAAAATTGACACAATGTTTTAATTTGTTTTCTTTTGTATTATTTAAGCAATTTGAATTGTGCTTCACCAGGACATGAAAATGAGAGTTGAAATTTACACATTTGGACTAATAAAATAAAATAATTTATCTTTGCCATGCGCCTGGTGTACAAATTGAATTTCCTAAAATTATTTGTTTTGATATCAATTGCAGACGCAGCAGATTACCCAAACACTGCCAATGGCTTCTTGGCATGGAAGGCATCAGAAGGCATCGGAATTTGTAAGACCCCAGACTGCTGCAGAATATTTCCAGTTGTTAAAGGAAATGTGAGTTTATGTTTTAGTTTCCTTAAATTTCTTCATCATTATTTTCCTCATTTTTATTTTGTCACAATGAAGAGAGCAGCACAAATTTGTTCTTTTGAACACATGTATTGTTGATTCGGGAAATGACTTGGCCACGTTAATTTTTGTAAATACAACTATACTTTGGTAAGATTTTGGGAAAACCCCATACAGAGTACTGCTCTGACAAGATTTTGGGAAAACCCCATACAGAGTACTGCTCTGACCTTTACAACCATACACCAAATGGAGACCCATCAGTTCTAGCATGTCCCGCTGAAGAAATGGAAGTCAGCGGGTGTGGACAACCTACCCGCGGAACTGCTACAAGCAGGAGGAGAAGTGATGATTGATGCCCTCACCATTATCTGTAACAAGATCTGGCAGAGTGGGGAGTGGCCAATATCATGGACCCAGTCACTTGTCATCACTCTTCCCAAAAAAGGTAACCTTCAGGAGTGTGAAAATTACCGCACCATCAGCCTCATCAGCCATCCCAGCAAGGTCCTCCTGAAAATAATACTCAACAGGTTGAAACCCCAAGCTGAACAAATCATAGCTGAAGAACAAGCAGGATTCAAGTCAGGGCGAAGTACCACTGAACAGATTTTCAACCTCAGAATAATCTGTGACTGTGAGAAATACCTACAGCACCAACAACATCTATATCATGTGTTCATAGACTTCAAGAAGGCGTTTGACCGAGTCTGGCATGCAGCTCTATGGGCAACAATGAAAGTGTACAACATCAGCCCTAAAATTATTGAAGTCATCAAAAGCCTGTATGACAAGGCTACCAGTGCAGTCCTCTACAACAGCGCCATCGGGAACTGGTTCAGAACAACAATCGGTGTGCATCAATGATGCCTACTCTTTCCAACACTCTTCAACATCTTCCTAGAGCGCATCATGCCAGATGCTCTTGCAGATCATGAAGGCACAGTCAGCATAGGGGGTAGAGCAATCTCCAATCTTCGTTTTGCGGATGACATTGATGGATTGCCTGGAGAGGAACAAGACCTGGAACAGCTGGTACAGAGGCTTGACACCACCTCCAGAGCTTATGGAATGGAAATAAGTGCAGAGAAGACCAAAATGATGACCAACAACACCAATGGCATCAACACGGACATCAAAGTCCAAGGCCAATCCCTCAACACAGTGCATAGCTTCAAATATTTAGGAGCCATTGTATTAAGGCGGCGATACACGGTAAGACTAGATCTTATGATACCCGCATATGACTACGGGAATTCCCGGATCGGTAGGAATTGTCGTCAAGTCTTATCGATAGAGCATGTTCTATTTTTTTCACGGCGCGATACGACAGTGGAGGTCAGACAGCCAATCAAAACAGCTATTTGATTGAACTCCGAGGTGAAGGTCACTGAAAAATCGCGACCTACAAACTGAAAAATGGCAGACCTGTCGAAGCACCAAACAGGAATTTTGATTGAGTTGTACCATGAACATAGCTGCTTATGGGACACATCATTGCAGGTCTACAAAACCAGAAACCGCGCACTTTCATCAATACAGGCGCGGTTTCATGAAGCCTGCAATATTTTGCTGGATCGTAAGTTCAGCCGACATTGTGATTTTTGTTGTCTTGTGACTCATGTCAATGAACGATATGAAAATAAAGAATAATATATTTGTGCAATGCATATTAATATTACTTTAAAAAAAATGTAATGACGTTTTGAAAAACAAGCGTCATCAATTTATCACGCGCTAACAACAATTGCTTTTGCAACTATTGAGATCTAGTTAGCCTTGGCCTTTACCGACAGGCTTATGACTCATACATACTGTGTATCAGCAAAGACAGCTGGCGTGCATGAACGAACTTAAAAGCCGACTTAGACTTAAGTAGCATGTTTTAGTGAAGCGTTAAGTCTAAGTCGGCTTTTAAGTTCGTTCATGCACGCCAGCTCTCAGATCTGCAGCGGCATACGCGGGTATCATAAGATCTAGTCTTACCGTGTATCGCTAGCTTTAGACAATGGGTCCCGACAGGAAGTCCTCTCCAGGATCGCACAAACAACTGCTGCCCTGACAGGGTTGAAGCCCATTTGGAAAGAGAGGACCATCAGTCTACATTTCAAAGTAAGACTGCTGCGCTCCCTTGTCATCTCCATCTTCCTATATGCTTGCGAAGCATGGACCCTCACAGCAGATCTCCAACGAAGAATACAAAGCATGGAGATGAGGTGCTACAGAAGACTTCTGTGCATTTCCTATACCCAACACATCACCAACGACAAAGTCCGACAGACCATCACACAAGTAATTGAATTGGACAACACGATGACCTGCTCACAGCGGTGAAGAAACGGAAACTCCGATGGTATGGCCACGTCACCAGATCATCAGGCCTTGCAAAGACTATTCTGCAATTCACAGTGCAAGGAGGTAGAAGAAGAGGAAGACCGAAAAAGAGGTGGGAGGACAACATTCGAGAATGGACTGGTTTGACACTGAGCGAAGCCATCAGGGCTGCTGAGGACAGAGAAAGATGAAGTATGCTGGTTAAACTATCATCTGTGGCACCCCTACGACCTCCTGGTTACGGGACATGATAGGATAGGATAGGAAAACCCCATGCATGCATCTTCCATGATTGTAAAGACTTCTGTCATCGATTATCAAAAATGGCATCAGAGTCTGTCATCACTAAAGTGTCTAACAGCCTGTAGACTATAAAACAATTTTTAACTTGTTTTTAAACAAACCTATTTGTTTTCAATCAAAATGATAGTATTTGTTGTAAATGTGATGAATGGATGCTCTGTAATGCCTTCCATTGATCTGTGTCCCTGTGTGATACATATTTAGTAGAGAGAATTGTCTGTAAATAGTTTTTATTATCAACCTAGTATTTCATTTAGTCATGTTTTACAAAAATCGTTTTGTTTCCCATTATGTTGGTGTATTCTGAATTAGTATTTAAGTGCAACCACTTATAATTAGATTTTGAACTGCACATCAAAGGTTGTAGAAAACACCTAAAGCATATAAAATAGTCATTATTATTTTTATGTTGTGATAATCACCATGAACCGGTTGATTTGGTTATTTTCCATTACCTATATTTTGAATTCAAGTTATTATAATTGTCCATTATTCGCGCAATTGCCCGTTTGCGCAGTGAACTGCGTTTCTTGAAGTATATAAAGAAGGTATCTGTACCCGCTATTTTGTGATTCCTTTCCATACTTTAGAGGCAGCAGTAGCATCAGCTTAGTATAGCTTATATGTATTTTGGTGTAACTTTAATATTCAGTTATTAATATTATTGTCAGGGTTGCAAGGTACAGTTTTATGTTATATACTTATGAATAGGCTTAATATATATAGAAAAGATAAAAGTCATATCTTTCAAACATGCAACCGACTTCATAAAACACAGCAGAAGAAGAGAAGAAAATAACAATAAATTACCACATAGTTCAACACATGAATAATTTAACAAAACTAAAAAAAATAACTACTATTTCAGTTACATGTATTTCGCTCATTCATTCATCATATTTATTAAATTGCAAAATACTATCTTCCCCAACCAACTCTACTCCATCCCAATATAAAAAGTTTAGACTTGCATAACAAATCCTCTAGCTCTACACACACTCAATCTGTTTGGCTTGTTACTGAAGGACATGTTGTTGAATGGAGTAAAGTCGTTTTGCGTAAGCCTAATTGTCTTAATTGGTAGGTTCATGGAGATTCAAAAGTCTTTTTTCTTGTTTTTTCTTGCCGAGGTTCTCGGATCCTAAACCTGGGTTCGTGAAAGATTAAGATTAATTATGAGGGCCAAAGGCTTTTAGCCTGCACGCCGAACTATGCTATGCTATGCACTTTCAGTTCATCGCCGGTAACTTCCGACTAACTTTCTTCTAACGTGTTTTGATTGGTTGGATTTGCCTTTGCTTTCGAAGAATGACCAATCAGATATAAACTAACTTACATTAATTTCATCTTCCGGTTCGAATTTTATAGTCTACATGGCAAGAGAAAAACCAGCGCATAAAACGGAGGAATCTGACAGTAATTCGGACATATACACGGCTGAACAGCGACAGGCAAGCCCGGGTCTGTCAGTCTTGATGCGCCTGTGTCGGCTGGCAGGACTTGGAGTCTGTCCATTTTTCGAGCTCCAGCGTTGACCATCCGCTGAGGTGTTGGGCACCTTTTCACCATCGCCAACCTGCATCTTCCATTGCGGCGGTTTGCTGTTCAGCCAGCCTGGCCAACCTGCATTTACTACTGCGGCGGTTGCCGACCAGCATTTTCCATTGCGGCGGTCTTCAGGCTTCCTATGAGCCCACACCTGCTCACAGCGGCGCTCTGTCCCGCAGCGGCCCAGCGTGCCTTGATGTTGAGGACGCACTGTCGGTATGAGTGGGGACCTGTCCGGCGGTGCTTGTCCGGTCGTTGAGGCTGCCGTCTCCGACTGTGGGAGATTCCGACGCGCTACGCTACTTCAACCCTCAACCTTCATTTTCACCTCGATTGGGCTACGTCGGTCTTGGCGACGGTGGTGCTGCGTTGAAGGCCCGCTTCGCTCGACCTCCGCTCGCCTTGCCTACGGAAGCCCACCATCTTTTACTACGATTGGGCGGCGCAGGGTTCCCTGTGGAGAGTGGCGACCTCCGGACAGCAGGTTTTTACCGCCAGTGGCTCCCTGCGTTTGCCTACCCACTCTCCTTCGGCATTGCTTGGGTATCTTTTGGCGGCATTTCCATGCGAATCACAGCGGCACTTCAGGATTGGCCCCCGTGTCCTGTTCGGCGCTCTTATTTGTCCTTCGCGCACCCATGCGCTCCTTCACTCAGACATTCCTATTTCAACGGCCTTCTGATTCAACATGATCTTCTTATCCGACTGTCGTAGCTGCCTCGGCGCTCCACTTCATGTGATCTTCTTATCTGCAACACGACTTTTTCTTCATTGACCTTATCTTATCTTGAGAGACTTCTTATTACATCGAATCTTCGTCTTCACGTCCCCTATACGCCAAGGTGTCCGGGGACACTAATCTATCCAACAACAACAACAACAGTAATTCGGATTGTAAAGTCTTACCCAGTGACCACAACAATAAACGAAAAAGAGAGTTTTGCAGAAATTACAAGGCGAGGTATCACGAAAAATACCCGTGCCTCGTCAAGAAAGGGAATTGGCTATTCGCACTGCACGTTGTGCAAATCAGATTTCAGTATCAGTTCATAACATTAACAACATTGACCAAATCAATGGAACCAAGAAGGCACGGAGGGCCGCGAGGCCTAGTGAAAAGTTGATGGGGCGAATATGGGCCTGTGGCCTTCTGCCAGAAGCCCTGAAACTTCGTAACATTGAAGTTCTACTTTCTGTGAGCAATTTGAACTGTCAAGCCTGTCCAAAGGAACTTTAGATAGTTTAATTGCTTTTGGCCCAGCTGACTACTTTGAGCATTAGCATGACCTATCCTCTGGAACACCATTTGGCAAGAGTAAATTAGCAGGAGTAAATTAACAGTGTGTTGCAGCTGCACCGTCTTTGTAACGGTTTTAAGTCTATTATAAATCTTGTGTATTGTGTTGTGGTTTTGTTTATTATTAGGTGTTTTAGTGTGCATTTAGTTTATTTAGTTGGTAATTCTGTTCTTAATTATATATATCATAAGTGTGTTATCGAGTGTGCGTGTATGCCGTTACTCAGATTCATCATTTGATCCTCACTCAGGACTTCACTGCCTGAGATAACTTTTTTCAACTTCCTGGATTACACTTTGGTTTTTATGGGGTAAACATCTCTGGATGATTAACAAAGTTTCTTGCAACCTCTCATATTATGCAAGTAAAATCTTTCCCACAGGAAAACACAAAATAAAAATTATGGCCTACATTTGCAAGTCAGCTGTGTCATTATAACAGCCCTAGATCAGTAGATGAAGCTAAAACTACTAACCCAATCGGGCAGGATTGTCAGCTATGTTAAATGCCGGCCAACGAAGTGTAGTGGCCCTGAGCCATCAGGCAGTCATGTTTTTGCATTTATAAAGACTTTTTGTGGAGGGTTATGTCGACACAGATCTTACCTATGAACAACAGTATGAATCCGTTTAATAAAGCTATCTTTTAAAATTTTTTTTCCTTATTGGGTGTGTGCTCAGTACACATATGATATATATTCATGTTCAAACAGAATGACACCTTTGAGAATCTCTTATTCATTTTGACATTTGATAGGGCAGTTATATTTTGTATGTCTCTCTCTCTCTCTCTCTCTCTCTCTCTCTCTCTCTCTGTCTGTCTCTCTGTCTCTCTCTCTCTCTTATGCATCTCGGGCAGGTTTAGACATAACGATTCATTATGTGCTTATCAAGAGTAACAATAGACAACAGATAACAGATTTGAGCAGAATATATTTTTTTGTGCTGTGTAGGAAAGTAATAAAGGCTGCTCCAGTCCAAGCATCATCTACAACACCAGCTGAAGCAACTACATCTGTCGTGTCCACAGTAGCTACTACAGCAGCAGAACTGGAGAAGTCGGCATCGCTGCCATCATCAGCCCCTGCAGAAATAACGCCGTCTTCTGAAGTGGATTGTAGCCTAATAATAGTAATATGGTAAGTCTGTTAACAACTTTATCCACTTTGTTCGGCTCGTAACAACACTTTTACACAACAGAGCCCACCATATTTGATACGTAAATGAAGCTAAGTATCCGAACTTCTCATTGGTTCTTATTTTTAGGCCATCCAATGAAATATCTTAAAGCACTTTGAGTTTGAAACGAGCAACCTCGCAGCAGACGCGCTGACATTTTGTTTCGGAGCGGCATTCAGCGCTCGGATAGAAGCGTATTCAAAAGCTGTTTTCTCGGAATCTTTCGCATAAACATGCATTAAAAACAACACAGATGTAAAGATAAAGCTTTCAATTTTTATTTGAATACAGCCACTGTTCGTTTTGATGCAGTTATATATTAATAATAAGTGTTGAAAGTGAAGTCAAAACTGAGTCAAAACTGCCGAGCGGACAAGAGCCAATGAAGGGCTTGGAGTACCTACTATAACCGGTGCCGTTGTCTTTGGTCTCCCTGTTAAATATGAAGCCTGCTGGAACTCGGAAGCCCCATCTTAATCAACGGAAAAGCTCTAAAGTAGTCATTATAATGAATGTACATCTTGCCCATTCATTTTGACACATTTATGTATTAAGGTATACCAGGAACAGTCCTTAAGACCAAGAGGTCTTAATAAGAGATTATAATAATAATAATAATAATAGTGGATGCAAAAAAAGCGCCTTTCTAAAACATCAGACACAAAGCACGGCGCCCATTAACCAACCCAGTAAAAGTATTTTACAGTCACTGATTACAATTACAATAAAGTGTTGATAAAACATGCGTGCACTTAAACTGACGGGGCGTTTAACTAAACTGACCTTACAGTGAAAGTAAACAACTGAACAAAAACAGAATACACAACCATTCACATAGTGTTGGTGAAATTCAGGGTCCATTCACCAACCGACGAGTAAAGGGAGATGCATGCCATTTTGTATGAACAACATTGTCAGATGTAAATATGTAAATAAATAAATAAACAATAGTAGTTTATGGTTACTGACCACAATGTCCATATAGTGTTTGTAAGAAACTGTGTTAAGCTAACACTGCCACATTTGTCAGTCATTAATTTGACAGTCATTGAGTACTTATGGATTTTTTTTATCTTTTTTAGAATGTTCTGGAAATTCGGAGGTTACCAAGTCGCCTGGAAAGCAATCAAAAAGTAAGTATATTTAACATTTGAATCCAGAAAGTTCTTTATTATTTAATATTTCTGACTTTTACATTTATTTATATTATTATGATAGTGTTACTTTGTACATAAGTGTCCATACTTGCATGAACTTGAAACTGATTATGGTCACTGACCACAATCTCCGCATAGTGTTGGCAACTGCATTAAGCTAACACTGCCACATAGAGACAGTTAATTACTGTACAAAAACGGCATACACATGCCGAGATCTAAATGTTGGTGAATGTACCGGATGTGATCTTTAGCTGACTTAACGATGGAAAATTCTGCATTTAACAAATATCTAAAAATAAAATACGAAATTGAAAAATATATTTCAGCTTGAAGGTTAGAAATTAACAAATTACGGAAGCCTGGGAACAAAGGATAGTGTTTGTGGTTGACACTATGTTATATTTATTTTTATTTTCTCCAAAATTATCTAGTAACTTCGCCATAATGTATCGGACATTTAATAAAGTTGATTTTCGGTTCTTTTTTTGCCTTCCCCTCTTCCTCCCCCTCTCCCCCTCTCTCTCTCTCTCTTTCTCTCTCTCTCTCTCTCTCTCTGTCTCTCTCTGTGTGTCTCTCTCTTAATTAACAAAGAGACCGTGCAGATTTTTAAGGTGGCTGTAATGAACTCGTACTGTCAGTTAAAAACAGGGGTTGTTAGACTGTATCAAGCATTTATTGATTGCACAGTACAGAACGAGAATACACCACCGACCACTTAGTTGTTTTTTTAGAATTCTGCTTGCTTATGACAGTAAAGCATTTAATTTTATATCCGTAACATTGTCACATTGTTGCAATAAATAAAAAGTTTCACCTGACTGCTAAATACTTGGATAATGTTATATTGATATTCACATCTAAACTAGTAAATATAATTAATTATCCGACAGTTTCATTGGCTGCACCTAGAAAGTAGAAAACCTGTTGATTGTGCTTCGAAATAACTCCACGTTATTACTTAAAAACTCTTGAAGCTATGGATTTATCCCTAGTGGACACCCTCTTTCACCCCCACACATCCTCCCTATTCTCTTCCTCCCACCCCACACAATTTACTAATTACGGTTGGTTGTAAAATATTACCACAGTTGGGCTTTATATAGTAAACAAGTAACATTTTGGTTTTTCTGCAGTGCATCCAGCCAGCCGTCCATGGAGTAAAGAGGAAGTAGCAGCTTGTTATCGACAGTTGGGTCGCTACATTCACCTCCACACCTTACCTGGTAAAGCTGTCATAGAAGACTGCCTCGACCTCTGGAAAAACATCAAAGATTTTGTAAGAAATCGGGCCACAGCAACAGCTAACGCAGCTAGATAAAAACACTGTGTACATACAAACTCTGTGTATGAGGGACTGTCACGCCTGCCTCGATTTTTTTCAGTCACACCTGCACTGCTTCAGAAACTTCTAGATGCCAAACTCTGGACTTTTGAGACTGATGGTCCACTACTGCACCATTGCAGCTCTCCAAAAATAGTGTGATGTTGTGATTCCTCATGTTTTAAGTACACTAAACCTTTTCACTGGTAAAGACTTCATGCACTAAATGGCTGCGTGTATGCACTGTGTAGATAACCTTTGTTGACAGCGTGGTTTTGTGGAACAATTTGTAATGTAATGTAGAACGTCGTTTGAAACCAATTACTGAAAATTCTGTGACCAAGGCAATTGCCTGTATATGAATGGCACCAAAAATGACCCATGTAGCATCAAGTGGTATGTGTGAAAGATCCCTACTGTTTTAGGTTTGTGAAACTGAGAACTATATTTTGAACTGCAGAACTGTGCCGGTAGAAACGGTCAAGCAGCTTAAATTGTGTTTGCAAGTTGAAATTTTCGAGCAAACACTTTCACTTTCCTTCGACTTGTTTGTCGACCTTGGCAAGAAAATTGTTGCTAAAAAATTCTGACAATCTAACTTGTTGAAATTGAATAGTGTGCTGAGTCATGTTTAGAGGGAGCAGTGACCAAACAAATGGAAATGGCGAAATGGACTATTCATGATCTTTATTGATGAGGTGTAATCAATATTTTGATGCGTCCACTGTCAGTTTTCATGAGATGTAAGAATCGTTAAAGATCAAAATTAAATGTATGCTTGTCTTAGGGTGAGTGCCAAATATGATTGGTAATAGAGATTTCGCGTGAGCTGGATGGGTCAGGGGCACATGTACAATGCCATGAACATAATTAAGACAAATGGGTGCGCGTGAAAAAAATCGATTATACATGTATTTTGAAGTGTTTAGTTTAGGTAAGCATGCAGTGGGCAATTGGAAAGGTTAACATTTCTTTTAGTATTTCAGATGAGAGTATAAACTGAGATCAAGTCTGCATGCATGCATTCCATTGCACGGACTTTAAAGATCTTGACGCTCATGTTCTAGCTGGGCGAGTGCCAGCTACCCAAATACACTTTGCACTGAACTAGGTCCAATACCTCATCGTCCAGGATTGTGCTCAGTCGTTTGAGAGTCCAGAGGTTGCAGGTTGAGCATCAGACTATGCGCCCAGAGGTTGCAGGTTGGCACCTTGGGCCGCTTTGGCTAGATCCTGTATCGGCCAGCACTTTGAGCAGCTCTGTCCTATTGTCTGCAAATATGCATCCCGAACAGTGCCCTAAATACTTATAGTGAAATGGTTCAGTGTTTGAATGATCTTTCTATTTTATTTTAGAGCATCCTTTAGCAATCATAGTAGATACCATGCACAGCTCTGTGTGACTGCAGCACTTTGAAACAATGGTTTGTATGTTGCCCTGTTTACTAAGTAGTCTGCTACAGGTTTTCAGGAAATTTATAAGACATTGATGTACTTATTTATTATTTATTATTATTTAATCGTTCTTATATAGCGCTTTTCCAGCTCAAGAGCTGCTCAAGGCGCTGGCCGATACAGGATCTAACTCAAGCCGCCCGAGACGCCCACCCGCAGCCTTTGGGCGCATGGTCTGACGCCCGGACAACTGAGCACAATCCTGGGCAGCCAGGGATGGGGGAGAAGGACCTAGGTGCATGCTGGGTGTTTTCTTGTCACCGGCTCTCACCCGTCTAGGACATGAGCGTCAGGATCTTTAAAGTCCGTTATGATGGAATGTATACGACACAGACTAGACCTCGGTTTATACTCTCATCCGAAGGAGTAGGAAAACAGGAGTAAAGTGTCTTTCCCAGGGACACAACACAATGGCCCGGCCAGGGCTCGAACCCGGGACCTTCCGATCCGCAAGCCGAAGCACTACCATTATCATTCATTCAATTAAACCACCATTCGTTATTGACACAGCCCAAGCACCCATATTAATTTTATGTTACACGAAGTTATGCAAATTAATAGCCGAATCTCTTATGTCGATGTTCGTGCTTGGGCAGTGTAAATAAAAATATCGAAGCTCGAATATCAAATATCAAGGGATGAACTTGTGCGACTTGTAGGTACGAGGCTTTTCAGGTCACTGTTGGTTTTCTCTGGGTACTCTGGTTTCCTCGCTCCCTTCAATAAAAATATTGGATGCAGTCAATCTAAACATTTCAAAATTAAAATTAGATTCCCTTTCCATCTTCTACAGTGCTTCAGATTGTTTTCAGACATCATGGGCCCAATGTCCCATGGCCATGCAAAATGATGGGTCAATTTTGAAAAAAGATGGGTCGTTGACAATCGAAGGTATTCGTATAGATTTTTATGACGCGCCAGGCTGGCGCATTCACGTTGACTGTTACGCGCCATTCTGATAAAATATGCGCCAATGGCGCGGGCGCTCCAACAATCTGAAGTACTGCTTCTAATAATAATGACTTTGCATGTCTGAGTGATGAATGTGCGTTCCGTGCGTATGTAAAGATGTCTGCAAAATGTGCAATTTATTGACTTTTATGTTTTTTAATTAGTGTTGTTGTAGGTTTTTTCCCCACTTTTTTGTTTTTGTTTTTTGTTGTTAAATATGTGCTTTTTTAAATTTAAAAAAACACATTTTTTTGGTTACATTTGGATGATTTTCTTGTTAGTTGACTGATTATTTTTTATTTTTTTGTGTGTTGGAAGTAACACCACCGTGGAGTTGCCGGGGGTTTCTGTATGAATAGCATCCTCACTTTCTGAAAATTTAGTGCTGTAGTTTAAATTCCCACTGTAGCAGTCTTTCTTCTTTGTTCTTTCGTATTCATACTCTGTTCTATAGCTCTACTATCTTCTTCGCTAGACCAGTCATCTACCTTTTTTCTTGAAAACTCTCCCAAAACTCCTCTTTTGTGTATTGGGTCAGCTTGGGGTTATAATCCGATATTGGACGCTCTCTGCCAAATGGACACTAGGGCTTTCTATGATATTATTTAGCAATGTAGGCATTTAATATGTATGTGTTTTGTTTTAATATTTTATCATGTTTTTATTCCAATTTTTTAAACGGGGGTTCGATAAATTAAGAGTATAGCCTCAGCGTCCTCTGCATGGGATGCCTTTATTGTAAAAGTGACCGGCTGGTGGAGTGCCTTCAGTGTTACCGTTAGGGTTGTTTCAGCAGATCTTTTATATGGATTGGGAGTGAGCCCTCTTTCAACTGAGTTGTGGTCCTGATTCGGCTTTTATCAGTCCGCTAGACCCTATAAACAATGACTAACTAACTAATTGATTTGTTATAATATTGATAAATATGAAACCAAACAAAACCAGTGTGATTTTCTATCTTTGAGATGCTAGCTCACCCATTGCCACTGTCTGCAAACCACACATGTTTATGTCTTGTCCATAGTACTGCACGCTACCAGTTGTTTGAACATTAAAATATGTATTACAGTTTGAATACATTTATACTGAAGCCATTTGACAGATTTGTGTTTTCTTTTTCTCTATCTTTTTCTAATTCTGTTGCTCAACTCAGTTACGATTACATAAGTTTTTTTAAAGCACATTCTGCATCAAACTTCAAAGCAGTTTTCATAGTGAGTCAAGTAAAGTTTATTCATATTCTCAGCATCATAATACAAATGTCTTTAACATGTTCTACTGCTAGTTAACTAAAATCCACTAAAGATTTACAATAAAGTCTTTTTGAAGATTTCAATTCAATGTATTTGAAATCAGTTTACAAATTATGTGATTTTAGAATGTAACATCTTTATAAGTATGATGGTACACCTGCAGACCGCCTGGTAATAATGCATAAGAGTTTACACAAATTAACTACACAATAATGGTACAGATGAGCTTACCAACAATGACTACATAATGATGGTACATAAGAGTTTACACACCATGACTACTTAATGATGGTACACAATGACCGCATAAAGTTAGTACAAATGAGCATACACAAAATGATCACATAATGATGGTACACATGAGTTTACACGCAATGACCACATAATGTTGATACGGATGAGCTTACACACAATGACCACATAATGTTGATACAGATGAGCTTACACACAATGACCACATAATGTTAGTGCCAAAGAGGTCACACACAATGGCTGCACAATGATGGTAAGAAATCACACTTCCATGTTTGTTGCTTTAGAGAAATAATTTATATACCACAGCTCTTAGAATGCAAAAACGAAGCAAATTGCATAATTTGGAATAATTTGGAGTTCATAGAGCTGTTCAGTAGCCAGATATATACCGGCAGCGTAATGATGGAAAATTGTTAAAGACCGCTTAACGGGGTCAACTCCTGTATGTGTGTGTGTGTGTGTGTGTGTGTGTGTGCGTGTGTGTTTGGTTTATGTTTGTATGGTAGGACATGTGCTTATGAAATCGTGTGATAAACTTTTAAATTTCACAGTTTTTTAAAACTTCTTTATGTATTTATTTATTTTAATAATATGAGCTGCTTCTAAATCTTGTAATTGCCCTATGTGGATAAATAAAGTTGTATTGAATTGAATTGAATTGAAAAAAGTTCTCTAAATATCATCTCTTTTTTTTCTTTTATTGTATTTTTTATTTATTACTAGACTTAAATGGGAATACTTTCAAATAGTCGCGGAAAATAAGAGAGAGCCAAATGGGGCTCTGTCGCTCGGTCCGCTAAAATCCAAGGTGACAGGTTCCAACAACAACAACAACAACAACAACAACAACAACAACAACAACAACAAAGGCTCAAGGAAAAAAGAGTAACAGTGAGCCAGAAATTAAAGCTAGCAGCATGGTCACTGGTCAATAACTCGGGCGTAGATGTGACCCCACTGGGATCAAATCAAGTCCAGCCCACTGCAGTGAGAATGCTATAATAGTATTGCTGTTATAACCCACGTGGTCACAATTGTACTCCGTGCTATCCCCGTAGTTTGGAAAATCAAGGGATATAAAACTTTCATCATCCTTCATCGTTCATCAGGACTGCCTTTCTTCACAGTCCTACCTTTCATCACAGTCCTACCAACAATGGGGACGGAAAGTCAGCCGGTTAAAGGACCGCAAGTCCAAGGCTTTGTTTACTTTTAGCCAAAAGGGGTTTTGGCCTACAATTGGCATTGTTATTACATTAAACAATGATAACCTGAGATTTTGTTGCTCGATCCAACCGCTACTTTTAATTTTCCATTTCAGTGCTGATAGGGAGTGACTTCACCTGTTTAATGGTACACCAATACGCTCTACGATCAATGTTAGATGATACTTTTAGAGCTTGATTGATTGATTGATTGATTGATTGTTGCTTTAGGTCCAGCGGACTCTTCCGAGCCAAATCAGGACCGGACAACCCCCAATCCGCATAAAAGATCTGCCGAAACAACCCTAGTGGGAAAATTGAATGCCCTCCACCGGCCAGTCACTTTACAATAAAGACATCCCACGCAGGGGACGGCTGAGGCTTTACCCCAACTACTCGAACCCCCGGTTACAAAAACAAAATAGAATACAAACATTATAAATCATCTACAAAACACATACATATAAAATGCCTATAGTGCTAAATAATACAATCATAGGAAGCCCTAGTGACCACCTGGCAGAAAGCGTCCAACACTCCCAAGCTGATCCAACAGACCTCATACACAAACAAGGAGTCTTGTCCAGGAAGAGTTTTCAAGAAAAAAGGTAGGTCATTGATCTAGCGAAGAAGAAGATAGTATAGCAGATTGATAGGACAGAACAGGAATGGGAAAGAGTAAATGAGGAAGACAGCGACAGTGGGAATTTAAAGCACTAAATTTCCATAAAGTGGGGATACTATTTATACTGAAAACCCCCGGCACTCCAACGGGGGTACTGTTGCCGCAGTGAATCTGTCTTGCCTACAAAGGAAAGACAGGTTTTCAACTGGGGCTTTCACTTTTCCCTTTGTAGGTTTGAACAATCTACAGTGGCAAGATTGCTCATGACCCCAAGGGGTAACTTTTAGAGCTACGGCCGTAGCAAGCGGTTGCTATTAAGAGACACAAAAACTATGGAAATTATTGATTTTAAAATAACTATACTTTCCACGGAATTGTTGTTGTTGTTACAAACTTTTTTTTTCAGTGGGGTAATACTGTGAATTTTAAACGGATCTATTGCGTGTGCGTGGTCAACATCGAAAGGGTTAAAGCTTTTGTAACGAGCGGTGTGGGGAAAGCAATAAACGTCAGGTAAAACGGAAGTTGGGCTCACTTCCGGTTTCCCTTGCAGGAGCCAATTTTTTTTTTTTTTGCGAGTCTCCCAGCCCCATGGTACTAATGACTGGGGGGAACAAGTGTAATTGACTAATGGATAAAACGGATACAGGGACTGATGAAAACCCTGACTAGTTTTTAGAAGCAACATGAAAATCTTTCTCTTTCAGCAGCACTTTACATAATTTGCATTCTTTCTGTATTTAGTATTCTTGTTTTGTGCGTGTGTGTGTGTGTGTGTGTGTGTGGTGTGTCTGTGTGTGTCTGTGTGTGTGTTTTGTGTCTGTGTGTGTGCGTGCGTTTGTATGCTGTATAGTATTATATATAAAACATGAATGTATGATTATATGAATGTTGGAGTGCGCGCGCCTAGATCCGCAGGGTAGGCGCCTTATTAGCCTAATTAACACACACACACACACCCACACCTACACACACCCACACACACACACAACCGGAAGCAGTGACTGATGTGAAATTGGATAATCGAAAATGTCCAGGTACGTGCAGGACTATATTAGAAATAAACGTCAACCGATAACTGGCCGGATCACTTAACTCTGCTGAGTTCCAACCTAGAATGAATAACTAGTGCTCACCATTGTCTGCGTTAATTAAAAAAAAAAATAATGAAATCAACGTACTGATTGTGTGTTGACCAACCCAAGAAGAAGAAGACACAACCATCAACCTTGCCTGCCACGGCCAATCAACACGCTGTGATCACTTAACACGTGTTTATCGCCAGGTGGCGCAGCTTGCTGACAGTGTGGCCAGTCGTGGCGCGTGACTGGACTCTTCTCTTTATCCAATCAAAACAGCCCCCACTCAACACGTGACGCTGTGTGTCTACATTCATTTACTTAAAGGTAGGCCTCCTATGTGTTCTCAGCAGCAATTGCGGACATATCCGCTTTACAGTCGTCATGATAGACTGGTGACGAAACTTTTTGTTTTCTACCATCGTCAACGCTGATAGACATAACCGCTAACCTTTTTTGGGTGTTTAGTTTGTTTTTTTCCTTTTTCGGGTACATGTACATTGCAATATATTTTACCTATCAGTTGTGTATACTCACGTCCAACGGTACGTGGATTGCCATCCGAAACTTTATATTTATTAGTTAGGTCTGATTCCTTCCCAGCAATATTGCCAACATCCATTGTTCAGGACTAATTTTTTCCCCAGCAGTCACGATCGAGTAATTTAGACTAAACCTATTGAGTCAACTCTAGCGTCCGCTATTGGCGATATCCTTCCCTGGTTGAACTTGTGTAACGCGCTCGGACCTTTACAGTTGAACAGTGTTACATATAAAACTATAAACACTGGACTGTCATGCATGAACAGAACCAAATAGAAGTCTGGAGCAAAAAATTGACACGAAAGAACATCGCTTACGAGGACTTTCCCACAACTATCCTATCTATCTATCTATCTATCTATCTATCTATCTATCTATCTATCTATCTATCTATCTATCTATCTATCTATCTATCTATCTATCTATCTATCTATCTATCTATCTAATTTCTCAGCCTGTCGCGGAGAGTTTTTGCTATTTGCGTTCTGTTTGTTACTGTTGTTAGGAGGCGAGACATGCGCTTATGCCCTTGTGCGCGTCAATATTTTTACACCTATCTATCTATCTATCTATCTATCTATCTATCTATCTATCTATCTATCTATCTATCTATCTATCTATCTATCTATCTATCTATCTATCTATCTATCTATCTATCTATCTATCTATCTATCTATCTATCTATCTATCTATCTATCTATCTATCTAGGTCCATTGGACCTAATGCTATTACCCTATTAAAGGTTTCGACTTCGACCTGGTGAAAAAACGTAAACTCCGATGGTATGGCCTCGTCACCAGATCATCAGGTCTTGCAAAGACCATCCTGAAAGGCACAGTGCAAGGAGGTAGAAGAAGAGGGAGACCAAAAAAGAGGTGGGGGGACAACACTCGAGAATTTTTTTTTTGTTGCATCAATTTTTATTCATCAGATTAACATAAGTTGTACTGATGTAACATAAACAATTTACAACATCTAACATGCGCACATCATAGATATTTTCCAAATTAAGTAATTAATTAATCAAACTATAGAAATCATGATACTACTAACATACACATACACTTTTAAGAACAAACATTCATTCCCTTGTAACAATTCATTGATTAAGAAATACACAAAGGAAAAAAAATAATAATAAAATAAAAACTTTCAACTTCACCTGTGAAGAACGAAGTACTTATAAATGTTATTTTGCGTCTTACAGAAAGTTGAAATTAGGCCTCCAGGCCCTTACCCCCCTCCCCCTTCCATCCCCCCCAACCTCCCCCCCCTCCGCACACCCCATAAACAATGATAAAATAATCAATCAAAACTAAAACAAATTCAAATTCATAAATAATTCCCCCCACCCTCCCTCCCTTCCATCCAAAAATAAATAAATAAATAAATAACATATATTTATTGAAACTAATAATGCTTAATTAAATAAAATAGTTACAAAGAATAAACAGACAATTACTAAACTAATTGTTAGAAGATATTTAGAAAAAATTGAATAATTCATGACTTCTAAGTAAATCTATGAGCATTAAGCTCAATGACCAATCAGAACGATCTTCTGGATATATAATACTTGAGATTGACATACTAGATAGGTAGCTTTAATACTCGAGAATGGACTGGTTTGACACTGAGCGAAACAATCAGGGCTGCTGAGGACAGGGAAAGATGGAGTACGCTGGTTCAACGATCATCTGTGGTGCCCCTACGACCTCCGAGTTATGGGATAGGATAGGATATGACTTCGACCTCTATCTATCTAATGTCGCAGCCTGTCGCGGAGTTTTCGCTAATTGCGGTCTGTTTGTTGCTGTTGTTAGGAGGCGTGACATGCGCTTATGCCCTTGAGCGAGTCAATGTTTTGACATCATCTGCCCAGTTTTTTCTTTTGTCGTCCTCTGCGCCGGCCTCTTTCCGCTCTTCTTTGCATTATGGTTTTTGTAAGGGTGTCGTGTCGCGTGACGTGACGTGACCAATTCACGCCATAACTGGTGCAGCGTTATTGTCTGGGACAATTCTTTTAGGACCACACTGTGCATCAGACCGCACGAGTGACAGTTGGACTGGAAGCGACAGTTTTGTTCCACATCGAAAATCTAAACCGGACATAATTATTTCATGTGATGTTCCGTCCATTGTTGTTTATGAAAGAAGAGTCGACGCTGATTTGGTTTTTGTTTCAATTGTGTCTGAGCTCCCAGTCAGCTCTTGTCAACGTTCCGATTTCCTATTAAAAGGTAGGTTTGATTTGTTTCCTGGCATTGGAGTTTAGTTTTGTTTCTTTTTTGTTTACAGAGAGAGAGAGAGAGAGAGAGAGAGAGAGAGAGAGAGAGAGAGAGAGAGAGAGAGAGAGAGAGAGAGAGAGAATATAATTATGTGCAAAACATTTTCATGGCATGAGGCTGAGAACTTTTTGTTTCTATTGAACCCTACCCGTCCAATTCCTTACATTCTGTTGTTGATGTCACGTGCTCTTTCATTACTCGCGCTGAAGTTTACATTGGAAGCGGAGGTTCGCTTATTTGGCAGGTCGGAAATTGCATACTTTTATTGCACTTCCATTCTGTTCACACACCACGACGAACGCCCATCCAAGTTGCTTGTGTGATGTTAAATTATTACAATACCTGGGTTGAATTTTGGATGAAACACATACACACACTCACCACACATACACCCCCTCACACCACACGCAATTCACACACGGCACACACACCACACACACAATTTTGGGTAAATTGCAGTTCGGACAATAGAAACTGTTACTGGAAGGAAACGAGAATGCATTTTTCATGGCGTTCTCATAAGATCCCATTGATCAAAATCTCGAAACAAATGAGATTTTGTTGCATTGACGTCATCTATATATGTAAGTGCTTCCTTTTTCACAACCATTGTCAGTTTGAGTGCTACGTTATGTATATATATATATATACATAGAAACATAGATAGATAGATAGATAGATAGATAGATAGATAGATAGATAGATAGATAGATAGATAGATAGATAGATAGATAGATAGATAGATAGATAGATAGATAGTGCGCTTTTTTTAGGCATATTTCTGTAGGAACACCACAGATGATCGTTTAACCAGCATATTCCATCTTTCTCTGTCCTCAGCAGCCCTGATGGCTTCGCTCAGTGTCAAACCAGTCCATTCTCGAATGTTGTCCTCCCACCTCTTTTTCGGTCTCTCTCTTCTTCTACCTCCTTGCACTGTGCCTTGCAGAATGGTCTTTGCAAGGCCTGATGATCTGGTGACGTGGCCATACCAGCGGAGTTTCCGTTTCTTCATCACTGTGAGCAGTCATCGTGTTGTCCAATGGCTTGTGTGATGGTCTGTCGGACTTCGTCGTTGGTGATGTGTTGGGTATAGGAAATGCCTTGTAGTCTTCTGTAGCACCTCATCTCCATGCTTTGTATTCTTCGTTGGAGATCTGCTGTGAGGGTCCATGCTTCGCATGCATATAGGAAGATGGGGATGACAAGGGAGCGCAGCAGTCTTATTTTGGAATGTAGACTGATGGTCCTGTCTTTCCAAATGGGTTTCAACCTTGTCAGGGCAGCAGTTGTTTGTGCGATCCTGGAGAGGACTTTCTGTCGGGACCCATTATCTGACACAATGGCTCCCAAATATTTGAAGCTATGCACTGTGTTGAGGGATTGGCCTTGGACTTTGATGTCCGTGTTGATGCCATTGGTGTTGTCGGTAATCATTTTGGTCTTCTCTGCACTTATTTCCATTCCATAAGCTCTGGAGGTGGTGTCAATCCTCTGTACCAGCTATTCAAGTTTTTGTTCCTCTCCAGCCAATCCATCAATGTCATCCGCAAAACGAAGATTGGAGATTACTCTACCCCCTATGCTGACTGTGCCTTCGTGATCAGCAAGAGCATCTGACATGATGCGCTCTAGGAAGATGTTGAAGAGTGTTGGAGAGAGTAGGCCTCCTTGACGCACACCGATTGTTGTTCTGAACCAGTTTCCGATGGCGCTGTTGTGGAGGACTGCACTGGTAGCCTTGTCATACAGGCTTTTGATGACTTCAATAATTTTAGGGCTGATGTTGTACACTTTCAATGTTGCCCATAGAGCTGCATGCCAGACTCGGTCAAATGCCTTCTTGAAGTCTATGAACACATGATATAGATGTTGTTGGTGCTGTAGGTATTTCTCACAGATTATTCTGAGGTTGAAAATCTGTTCAGTGGTACTTCGCCCTGCCCTGAATCCTGCTTGTTCTTCAGCTATGATTTGTTCAGCTTGGGGTTTCAACCTGTTGAGCATTATTTTCAGGAGGCCCTTGCTGGGATGGCTGATGAGGCTGATGGTGCGGTAATTTTCACACTACTGAATGTTACCTTTTTTGGGAAGAGTGATGACAAGCGACTGGGTCCATGGTGTAGGCCACTCCCCACTCTGCCAGATCTTGTTACAGATAATGATGAGGGCATCAATCATCGCTTCTCCTCCTGCTTGTAGCAGTTCCGCGGGTATGTTGTCCACTCTCGCTGACTTCCCTTTCTTCAACGATTGCACTGCTGCCTCAACTTCTTCCCGGAGAATTGGGATGATTTCTTCTTCTTCTCTGTTCTCGGGACATGCTAGAACTGATGGGTCTCCATTTGGTGTATGGTTGTAAAGATCAGAGCAGTACTCTGTCCATCTGTCCAAGACTTCTTGTTCTTCTGTAAGGCATATGCCAGACTTGCTTTGGATCGTGGAGACTTTGGGCTGTTTAACACTTGTCAACCGCTTCACAGTCTGGTAGGTCTTCTTGCTGTTGTTCTTGTACAGACTGTTCTCTATTTCCTGGCATTGATCTTCTATCCAGTTCTCCTTTGCTGTGCGCATGCCTTTTCGGATGTCATTGTTGATTTTTCGGTAGACATCAGCTCCCTGTGAGGTTTTCTTTTTCTTTTTTATCTCTCTTCGTTTATCACACAGATCCAAAAGTTCAGGTGTGATCCACGGCTTCTTCTTTGGTCGGTGCTTGCCATGGATCTCAGTGGCGGCATCTGTCACAGCTGCGTTGAAGGTGGTGGTCATGGTGTTGACATCTACTTCACCAGCCCCCAAAATGAGCAGTGGTGCAAATTTCCCTCCAATTGTGGCCTGAAATAGTTCTGCCACCTCCGGGTCTTGCAGTTTGTCCAGGTCTAACTTCAGTCTAGTGCACTTTGCTGTATTTACTCTCTTATATAAGTGTATGTGTATATATATATATCTATATATATCTATATATATATCTATATATATATATATCTATATATATCTATATATATCTATCTATCTATCTATCTATCTATCTATCTATCTATATATCTATATATCTATCTATATATATATATATATATATATATATATATATATATATATATATATATATATATATATATATATATATATATATATATATATATATATATTGTAAGCCCCTTTCACCCCGGGTGTACGGTTTTCCCTCTTTGGCAAGAAAAACCGACAACAAATCCCTTTCGCCCCCCAAACGAAAAAGGGAACAATATGCGCGTCCCTCGCCCAAAAAAAAAAACTCCAGCACACCACGCGGTCGTCAGGAACGCTTTAGGGCTCACAAGAAGGGTTTATAAAATCAGCTCTGACACCATCTCCGACAAACCGATCATTCCCCGGTATAGGCCCGCCGAGACATCAATCCCCAACCAAAAACAACACCTCTTACTTAGTTTATTATTTTACCAATAAAATGTTTTACTAGCCAACGGAAGTGGCTTACATTATGTATATGTATGTATATATGTGTATATGTATGTGTGTATATGTATGTATATATATGTAAATATGTGAGTGTGTGTGTGTGTGTGATTGTGTGTGTGTGTGTGGGTGTGTGTGTGTGTGTGTGTGTGTGTGTGTGAGAAAGCGTTATTGTTGATGGATCTTAATCACTGTGGATATCATCATCTTCATTATTTATTTTCAGTTTAGTGTTGTTACGGTTTTATTGCTTGAGATTGATTTTATATGCAGATGGACACTGCACTAAGAATTTCCTTGCAGGTGTTTGTGGGGACAATAAAGATTCTGTATTCTGTATATTCTGTTTAATTGGAGTTCGGTGATCAGTTCCAAAACCACTCCATCTATACATGTAACTTGAAATATAGTCTGGTGCAACAGCGGGTTAGTCGGCGGTTTCCTATTCTGAAGGTCGCAGGTTCAAATTTCCGCACTTTTGTGACTTAGGTGCGAGACTAGTCCAGATCACCGAGGGTTTTCTTCGGGTACTCCGGTTTCCTCCCTCCTTTGAGTAATGGTATTGGATGCAGTCAATCTACAATTTCAAACATAAAGAATTCGATTTCCTGTCCCTCTTCTAATAGCGATCTCATTGCCTTTACACAACATATTTGAGTGACAGATGTGTTTGTTGTGTGTGTGAATCATGTGAGAGAGTATGATGGTATAGATCGCCGCGTTTTGAACCTGATTCGTGATTTAGAGGAAACGCGCGTATATAGCATCCATTATTATTATTATTATTATTATTATTATTATTTTATTATTATTATTATTATTATTATTATTATTATTATTATTATTATTATTATTATTATTATTATTATTATTTTTGTAATTCGTAAAACATTTCGTGACATTAGGCTGTGGGCTTTCTTTTGTTGCTGAAAGGATTCCACCCCACCCGTTATTATTATAACATGAATTGCATTGTTGTGAGGGAATTGTTATTTGGATTTGGCCTGTAGGCAGTATTAGGTATCCTAACGGGCAAAATTTAGAGTGCCCCTCTCAGCGAAATGGCTCCACCGCGGTGCAGGGACACCTAAAACGAGGGGGATGGCGGAGAGAGAGAGAGAGAGAGAGAGAGAGAGAGAGAGAGAGAGAGAGAGAGAGAGAGAGAGAGAGAGAGAGAGAGAGAGAGAGAGGATGCTCTACTTGCAGATTTGGGCTGTGTTTGTGTTTTTCTGGCATTCGTTTGCCTTAGACATGAGCGTCAGGATCTTCAATCCCCGTGCTTTAGATTGCATTGGTACACAGACTAGGCCTCGGTTTATACTCTCATCCGAAAGAGTAGGGGCACTGCGCTGACAAAAAACGTCAGGGTGAAGTTAGCGGATGGCCAGGTGGTAGGTAACCCATCCAAGTAGCTTTAAGTGCGTGCGGCGTTGCTTTGCTGTACTTTTGGAGTCGCTGAGAGTTTTCTCCGGGTACTCTCGTTTTTTCCCCTCCCCCTCTTTCAGTTTTGGTACTGGATGCAGCCTATCATGGTACTGGATGCAGCCTATCATGGTACTGGATGCAGCCTATCATGGTACTGGATGCAGCCTATCATGGTACTGGATGCAGCCTATCTAACATTTCAACAAAAATTTAAAAATTAAGGTTTTCTGTATCAGTGTTGTTTCCAAACAGATGCGTAAGTACAGGTTAAAGGTCATTGTTACAACTGAGACACAAACTTTGATGTCAAGTGGTTATTGTGCTCAGGTACGAGGCGTACGATGACAATGTTTACTTATCTTTGATCTGTGCGTGGCTGGAGGGGCCTTATGTCATATTATTTGATCGAAGTTTTGAGTTGATTATAGAGACTTCTATGACGTAAGGCAGTGCGTAACCCCGGTGACCAGTTTAATTTTGACTGTCATTCTGGAACGTTCCGCGTTTTTTTTGGTTTGTTGCATGTGTAGAGAGCTGTTTAGAAAAGATACCTTGTATACAGTTGCTGATGTTGTTTGCTGAATAAATTTGGAAAACCTCATAATGACGACTCCTGCCTCATTGCTGAGTAAACGGGTTGCATGGATAAGGAATTCGAGTTACACAAGACTCAAGCATCGGGGCTGAATCCACCAATGCACGAGTAACAGTCACGGACTACCAAGAAGCCGCTGAAGCTGCTGTAAGGACTGGAATAAGTGTCCCCGCCACTCCTGATCCAGGCACGCTGACCCACGTGGAGATGGACAGCGCCGTGCACGCAGGACTGACTGCCATAGTCGTTGTAGATCTTGTTATAGCCATGGCTGATACTTGCGCTGTCCACATACAGAGCAAAACTAACAGCGCTGTTCAAAATGAAAGGCATGGTGGTGGCGATGAACATGTAAGTTCCGTTCACGGGCGGCATGAAGACGCCAGTCGTGCTGTCGTAGCCGCCACCCTCGTTGTAGGTCACTGTGCTGAACATCAGAGGAGTGTTGCTAGGTGGTGTCTGAGACTGAAGATATTGGGCATGGAATGCCACCCGAGGTTGCGCTGCATCTGAGCAAAAATAACAATACTGGATAATCATCATTAACATCATCATCATCATCATCATCATCATCATCATCATCATCATCATCATCATCATCATCATCATCATCATCATCATCATCGTCGTCGTCGTCGTTGTCGTCGTCGTCATCTCCATCATCGTCATCATTGTCAGCTTGAGATCCAAAAGGTGCGGGTCACTGAGGGGTGCTCCTTCGCGAGGAAAAAAGTTATGGAAAAGACACCAATTATTAGAGAAAGATCCTTTGCGTCAGTGGCGGGTTCCACACCTCTTGCGGAACCTGGTGCTCACCTGGCAATAGAAATTTTTATGAATAAAATGATTTTGGAAGCGTTGTGCAAAGGGATGGACACTCTTGAGAAATTGCTCACGTCGTTTGGTCCCAGGGGGATTCTCCAGCCCCATCGGACACACTGGAGAACGTGCAGATGGTCACGTCGAAAACCGTCAATCCCAACACGCAGACGGCCGTGTCTAAAGTCGTCACACCTGCCGCGAAAGAGGCCATGCCTCAGACCGCCACGGTATCGACGGCAGGTTTCAGCAACCGGGTGGTCGCAGGGGCGGCCAAGATCTTGGTGGCTCAGCAGGGGAGCGCCGAGGGAGGGGAGGGCAAAATTGGTAAGGGTGAGAGGGAAAATGAAGATCCAGGAACCAGTGCTGGGGAGAAGGGGAGGAAGCCGGCTGGCAGTTTGGGATCAGTGGGTTTGAAGAAAAATCAAAAGCCCGGACCTCTTTCTTCCAAGCACCCCCAGCCTCTCGAGACGGAGAACCGTTTCGGGGAGTTGATGGACCATGAGGAGACGGATGAGGGCCAGAAAACTCAGAGATATTAATGTGCTCTCAGAGTCTGAAATATTTTGCTTTCTTTTATTTAATTTTTATGGCTATCCTTCAATGGAACATATGCGGGATAGAAGCCAAATATGAAGAGTTATGCTGTCTGCTAACGGAGCATCGACCTGAGGTGTTGGCCATTCTGGAGACTCTCTTATCAGAGAAACAGTCTAAAGATATTTCTAGGTATACGTCACTAAATTGTATATCTTCCAGGAGCTTTTCACTCTTTATCCATAGAAACGGCGCATTTAACCCAATTTCACTTAATACAAGTTCACCAGTAGTAGCAGCAAGAGTATCCCTCTTCAAGACACTTACAGTATATTCCATATATTTGACCCCATCACAAAATGTAAATAAAAATGACCTTGAGAATTTGATCCGACAGTTACCCATTCCTTTTCTGTTGTTGGGAGATTTTAACGGACGCTCTCCCCTGTGGGGACAGCGATCGTACCGATACTCAAGGAAAAATAATTGAAAACATTTTAGACTCATTGAATCAGGTAACTTTGAACAGGGTTCTCCAACTTTTTCCTGTTCGAGAACTGCTTCTTTATCCCACATTGATATATCGATCTGTGATCCCTCCCTCCTTTTGGACTTTAAATGGACAGTTTTAGATAATCTTCATGGCAGTGATCATTTTCCAATTCTATTAAAATATGATTGAGACAATCTTGAGCAAATTCATGGCAGATGGAAACTGAAACAAGAGAACTGGAGTCTGTTTTCCAACTTGTCTGAGGCTCACTTACGTGATAAGAAACAGGAATTTTCACATGCCATAGACCCAATACAGCTCTTCACTGACAAATATTTTTTGTTGCATCAATTTTTATTCATCAGATTAAACTAAGTTTTACTGATGTAACATAAACAATTTAGGGAATCTACCATGCACACATCATAGATATTTCTCAAATTATCAAACCATAAAAATCATCATACAATTGACAAACACATACACTTTTAACAACATACATTCACTTATAACAATTAATTCACAATAAGAAACAAAAATAAAGAAAGAAATAAAGAAATAAAAAATATTTTAAACATTTAATATTAAAAAAGTGACATAGTTATAAACAGTGCCAAGGAGTCCATTCCACAAACTTCATCAAAGCCTCATACATTTTAAAAAACATGGTTTGACGATGACTAGAAAACTTCAGCAAGCCCATAAAAAATCTTTAAGAATCATGTATTTACATCCAAGCTCTGAAAATAAACAGAACCACCAACGTTTGCGAGGCCAATGTCGACAGCTCTTCAAACGTAAGAGAAGAGAATCGTGGAGAGGTTTTTGCTCCACGCTAAATTCGAAAGCGAAACTGTCGAAGGTTTGGAAAGTGGCCCTCAAACTCAAAAATAAAAGTAACAATCAGGTCAGCCCATGTTTTAATGTGCAGGGGGACATAATCGGAGATTTAAAAAAAAAGCTTGTAGCTGATTTTTTGGCCTCTTCTTGTGGTGAAAATTCTTCCTCTGAAAACTATTCTGTTTCTTTTCAAACTATTAAAACATGTAAAGAAAAACAACGATTAAATTTTACCTCTAACAATTCTGAAAATTACAACTTTTTTTCTCACTAGTTGAGTTTAATGATGCCATTAACAAATGTGCAGAGTCAGTAGTTGGACAAGATGATGTGCATTATCAATTTCTACGGCATTTAACAAGGTACTCACGGTCTCAACTGCTGGACATCTTCAATCAGATTTGGATCACTGGCACCTTTCCTCCCTCTTGGAGAGAGGTCATTATTGTTCCCATACCTAAACCTGGCAAAGACCATACTAATCCAACAAATCACAGACCAATAGCCTTAACGTCTTGCTTATGCAAGACGCTGAAAAGAATGGTTTATTCTCGTTTACTGCGGTATCTCGAGACCAATAATATATTATCTAACACTCAGTGTGGCTTTCGAAGTGGCATAAGTGCTGTTGATCACCTGGTGCGACTGGAAACATTTATGCATAACGCGTTCGTCCAAGGTGAACATGCCGTTGCCATCATGTTTGATTTGGAAAAAGCGTACGATACCACATGGAATTATGGCATCCTTTGAGATATGCAAGAGATGGGACTGAAGGGGCATTTACCTCTGTTTATATCCAATTTCCTAACGAACAGAATTTTTCAGGTTAAAGTTGAATGATCTTTATCAAATATGAGGGAACAGGAAATGGGGGTGCCTCAGGGTAGTATCTTGTCTCCCTTGCTGTTTAATATTAAAATAAATAATATTGTTTGTTCATTGAAACGAGGAATTGACAATTCTTTGTTTGTGGATGATTTTGCATTAGTAGCCAAGGGTAAAACCTTGGCATCTGTAGAACATCAGTTACAATTATGTGTCAATGCCATCGAAAACTGGATATTACAAAATGGTTTAACATTTTCTCAGGCAAAGACTGAATGTATTCACTTTTTCAAGTGCCGAGGAATCATTCAAGATTCTAATATTACACTCAATAAAACTCCAATAAAGACAGTCCCAAAAGTCAAAATTCTGGGTGTTATTTTTGATCAAAGGTTAACCTTCCTTCCTCATCTGAAAGATTTGAAAACTAAATGTCAACAGGCCTGCAATTTGCTCAAGGTTATCAGTGGTACAGATTGGGGAGCTGACAAGAAAACTTTATTGATTTTATACCGTTCGTTAATTAGATCCAGGTTAGACTATGGATGCATTGTTTATGGTTCTGCTCGAAAGTCTTATCTTAAAATGTTAGATCCAGTTGCTCACCAGGCACTACGCATTGCTTTGGGCGCTTTTCGCACTCCCCTTTGTGAAAGCCTTTACATGGAAGCTAATGAACCTCCGCTGGAGCTGGACGTATAAGATTATTACTGAATTACTATTTAAAATTAAAAACTGATCCTATGAATTCTGCTTATGACTGTGTTCTTAACCCAGATTTTATGTAGAAATTTGAGGCCAAGCCGAACGAAATTTCTTCGTTTGGCATCAAAATGCAGGCTCATTTGAATAAAGCAGGCATTGATGTTGCTTCCATCAAAGAAAATACCTCACCACTGAAGCTGCCACCAAACTTGCTGTCTCCCTCATCCTGTCTCGCATCGACTATTGCAACTCCCTTCTTTCCGGCCTTCCCCGCTCCACCACTCTCCCTCTCCAACGCGTTCAAAACAATACTGCCCGCCTCGTCCTCAGAAAGAAGAAATCTGACCACGTCACTCCCTTGCTCAAAGCCCTACACTGGCTTCCCATCTCCCAACGCATTCAATACAAGACCTTGTCTCTCTGCTACAAGTCCCTCAACAACTCCGCTCCTCTCTATCTCTCTGACTTACTTCACCCATACATTCCCTCTCGCTCTCTTCGCTCTGCCTCCGACCCTCTCCGCCTCCGCATTCCTCGCTCCAAACTCAGCACGTTCGGGTCCCGCTCCTTCTCTGTCTACGGCCCATCCATCTGGAATACTCTTCCACTCTCTCTCCGTCAGAAACCCTCTCCCACCTCCTTCCAGTCTGCCCTCAAAACTTACCTTTTCAAGCAGTTCTAACACTATGACCTCACTACACACCCCATCGCCAGCTGTCTCTTACATATAGTGTCTGGTCTGTTTGTGGTATGAGTATATTTGAGTGAATGTATTTTTTGCGTAATTGTTACATGTGTCATTGTCTAAAGCGTGCACATGCGTGCGTGAGTTGTGAGTGCGCGCTTAGAGTTATAATTATTATAAGATAAGCGCATTATAAATACAGTAATTATTATTATTATTATTATTATTATTATTATTATTATTATTATTATTATTATTATTATTATTATTATTATTATTATTATTATTTATTATTATTATTATTATTATTAAGATGATGAGCTTCGGAATGAAGCTCCTCCGTGGAAATTAAGTAATCCAAATATTAACTGGCAGTTGTCCGCATTCCTCAAAAAGAATACCTCTGAAACTGTCTATAGACAACTTTATTTAGAACAGTGTTCTTTGTACCCAGGTTATGAAAAACTTTTAACGGATGGATCAAAGAAGGATAATTCTGTCACTGCTGCTTCGGTCTCTGAAAGAGACTTTGATCATCCCCTGCAACAACGATTACCTGACTTTTGTTCTGTATACACTGTGGAGCTGAAAGCAGTTTTACTGGCGTTAAAGCAAGTTTATCAGTCAAAAAGATCTTACTTTTTAATCATTTTTGATTCATTGTTGGCACTCCAGGCCATTTCCACGAGAAAACTATCACATCCGTTCTTAGCAGAAATACATGACCTCCACACTAAACTCGTGTCTGCCGGGAAAAAGATAGTATTTTTGTGAGCACCAAGTCACATGGGGATACGAGGGAACACGATAGCAGATCAGGCAGCAAAAGAAGCATTAGCTCATGATATGCCATCTCAAATTTTTCAGTTTGTTCCTTATTCTTACCTTCACAGCTTGACTAGATCTTACTGTCGAAAAACCTGGGAAGAACGATGGTCTGACGAAACTAACAACAAACCTTTTCAAATTTTCCCAGATCTCTCTGATCCGTTGCCAAAATCCGCTCCCACACGGAAAGACGAAACTGTGCTGACCCGACTGCACATTGGACACACTTATGTGACCCATGGTTTTCTTCTCCGAGGGGATAAACCACCTTGGTGTCATGGCAGTGATCAGATATTTTCAGTTCGATATTTTTTATCTGAGTGCTGCGATTTGATTGAAGAAAGATAACATATTTTTAATACACCAGGGTTAAAGAAGATTTTTAGAGAGGTTGCGTGTGAAAGTTTGTTTGAATATTTAAGAGTGACAGGCTTGTTTTTTTTGTTTTTTTTAAAGATTTGAACCATTTTATAATATTTTAAGATAACGTTCCTCTGGTCCTGATTTGGCTCGGAAGAGTCCGCTGGACCTAAAGCAATAATCATGTAATGTAATTTATCCTCATCTTCATTATCATCCTTAATGCTATCATCAACAATGTCGCTGCTGACACCATTAGTTAACTCCTCAGTTCGTGCACTCCACTTGAAGAGAGTAAACACAGCAAAGTGCACCAGACTGAAGTTCGACCTGGACAAACTGCAAGACCCGGAGGTAGCAGAAATATTTTAAGCCACAACCGGAGGGAAATTTGCACCACTGCTGATTTTCGGAGCTGGTAAAGTAGATGTCAACACCATGACCACCATCTTCAACTCAGCTGTGACAGATGCGCCACTGAGATCCTTGGCAAGCACAGTCCAAAGAAAGAACCGTGGATCACACCTGAACTTTTGGATCTGTGTGATAAACGAAGAGAGTTGAAAAAGAGAAATAATACCTCACAGGAAGCTGATGCCTACCGAAAAATCACCAAGGACATCCGAAAACGCATGAGCACAGCAAAGGAGAACTGGATAGAAGATCAATGCCAGGAAATAGAAGAACAGTCTGAACAAGAACAACTGCAAGAAGACCTACCAGACTGTGAAGCGGCTGACAAGTGTTAAACAGTCCAAGGTCTCCACGATCCAAAATAAGTCTGGCATATGCCTTACAGAAGAACAAGAAGTCTTGGCTAGATGGACTGTCACAGGGCAGTCTGTGGTAGAAACCGGGCAGACTGTGGGTAATGGGTTAGGGGTGGTAACTGCGTGTTCTGGTGTGCGTGATTATTATAGCTGAAGCGTGGAAGCGTGCAGAACGTGAATAAGCAGCATAGAGCGGTTAGCCGGTGGGGATAAATACACACTGGTGGGCAGAACAGGTTTGAGAGAGCTACAGTAACGACGTATTTGTCTGGTGCTCTTGGTTTTCTGTGTGTTCTGGTAAAGTAGGGGAGGACAGTTGTTAACGAATAATAATAACTGGCCCAGAAGGATAATACTAGTTGTGAAGGTTGCTGTGTTTCTATGGTGTATTTTACTCAGTGAGGAGTATAGCTATGGAATAGCAAGTTGGTGTTAGTGTGGTAGGTAGTGTGAGGCATTTTCCACTACGGGAACTACGCACTACAGGATTACCCTACTTGGAGTATTCGTAGACGAGCAGTGGAGAAGTGGTTACGAGTACGTTTACATTTGGACCGTTGGGTAAGTGGAATGGTGGTCTTTTCCTCACTGTGCCCAGGAACCTAGTGCCGGCTGTTGGGGTGTAGGTACGAGAGCTGTGCGTAAGGCTAGGGAAGGATGAGAATGGTTGCACTGAGAAAGGCAGAAGAAAGGAAGAGTGCGACTGAAGGAGAATGAGGAAGGAGGGAAGGATGGAAGTGGTTGCTGTTGTTGTTGTGGTTGCTTGGTATGAATAATGTGTTGATGCTTACATGTATTCATTTGCAACATTGTTCATCTCATTGCATTCATAATTTTATTGTGTTTTATGATATGCGGTTTTTGCAAGTGACAATGACAATAGCTAAGGGGAATAAGCGAGAGAGAGTCGAGGAAGGGGAAGCGGACAGCAGTTGTGTCCCCTCAAGCATCGGGAGTTAGTTGAGTGAGAGAGGGGGGAGAGTGTGATTGGAGGGAGGGGGACAGAGTCAGAAAAACAGAATATTAACTATGAGACAAGCGTGTTACAGGTTCGACTGGTTAACGTGGTTCAACGTCAACCAGCGTCGTGCGTCAACGACGACAGCACTTGGTCAGGTGGATCAAACATCATCATCACCATCTGTAACGTTTACGTGTTCAGCGTTTGTCTACGCGTCCTCACCATTGACTTCATCATCACTCCTCAACCCCACCATTCCTTGGTGGTTGTGACGTGGATAGACGGAGCCTGGCCTCGACGTCGCGGTGTGGCTGTCTGGAGGAGTTCAGCTGTGTGACGTCGACGGTGGCAGGACTGCCGTGACTGCTGTGTCACCATCATCACCTTCATCACCATCGTCAGAGGCGAGTGAGGGCAGCGACGCCACCACGCATGGTCATCTTCAGCACGTGTTCGACAACAGCTACAAGCAAGGGGAGGATACCGTTACCGGGACTTCGTAGGCCGACGCTGCAAAGAGGCGACGGGAACTTCATCCCTCCAGGTGGGCTCGTTCTTTGTTGTCCCTCTCCTAACACTTGACCCCCTCTTGTTTAGCTCGTGCAACGGACATTGGCTGTGCACGATTCGATTCGTGGACTCGGTTGATTAACAACCCTCGATCACCCTGACGTACCATTTCATTGTTTCATTGAACCGTTGATTGTTTCATCATCATCTTCTTCGTTTCATGTGTAAATGTTGTATGTGTATGAGTGTGAGGCTTGAATGAATAAATAGTTTGAAAGTTGTATATATATTTGTTGTGTTTTCATCACTTCACGTCTGCGGGAAATCGTCATTCTGTCTGGGCTGTCTGCGTGTGTAAGTTGTTTGTTTGTGGCGTCTGCCTGGACGGAGTCGTGGCGGTGACATGGACAGAGTACTGCTCTGACATTTACAACCAAACACTAAACGGAGACACATCAGTTCTAGCAGGTCCCGAGAACAGAGAAGGAGAAGAAATCCTCCCAATCTTCAGAGAAGAAATTTAGGCAGCAGTGCAATCGCTGAAGAAAGGGAAGTCAGCCGGAGTGGACAACATACCCGCGGAATTGCTTCAAGCAGGAGGAGAATCGATGATTGACGCCATCACCATTATCTATAACGAGATCTGGCAGAGAGGAGTGGCCTACACCATGGAAACAGTCGCTTGTCATCACTCTTCCTTTAGGAGTGTGAAAATTACCGCACCATCGGCCTCATCAGCCATCCCAGCAAGATCCTCCTGAAAATAATACTCAACAGGTTGAACCCCCAAGCTGAACAAATCATAACTGAAGAACAAGCAGGATTCAGGGCAAGGGGAAGTACCACTGAACTGATTTTCGACCTCAGAATAATCTGCTATAATACCTATAGTATCTACAACATCTATATGATGTGTTTATGGACTTCAAGAAAGCGTTTGACCGAGTATGGCATGCAGCTCTGTGAGCAACCATGAGAGTTTACAACAATAGCCCTATCATTATTGAAGTCATCAAAAACCTGTATGGCAAGGCTATCAGTGCAGTCCTCCACAACCGAGCCATCGGAAACTGGTTCCGACCAACAATAGGTGTGCGTCAAGGATGCCCACTCTCTCCAACACTCTTTAACATCTTCCTTGAGCGCATCATGTCAGATGTTCTTGCAGATCACGAAGGCACAGTCAGCATAGGGGGTAGAGCAATCTCCAACCTCCGTTTTGCGGATGACTTTGATGGACTGGCTGAAAAGGAACAAGAACTTGAACAGCTGGTACAGAGGCTTGACACCACCTCCAGAGCTTATGGAATGGAAATAAGTGCAGAGAAGACCAAAATTATGACCAAAACAACAATGGCATCAACAAGGACTTCAAAGTCCAAGCCCAATCCCTCAACACAGTGCATAGCTTCAAATATTTAGGAGCCATTGTATCAGTCAATGGGTCCCGACAGGAAGTCCTCTCCAGGATTGCACAAAGAAATGCTGCCCTGACAAGGTTGAAACCCATTTGGAAAGACAAGACCATCAGCCTACATTCCAAGGTAAGGCTGCTGCGCTCCCTTGTCATCTCCATCTTCCTATACGTTGGCGAAACATGGGCCCTCACAGCAAATCTACAAGAAGAATACCAAGCATGGAGATGAGGTGCTACAGAAGACTTCTGGGCATTTGCTATACGCAGCACATTACCAACAACGAAATCCGACAGACCATCACACAAGCCATTGGACAACACGATGACCTGCTCACAGTGGTGAAGAAATGGAAACTACGATGGCCACATCACCAAAGCATCAGGTCTTGCAAAGACCATCGTGCAGGGTACGGTGCAAGGAGGCAGAAGAAGTGGGAGACAGAAAAAGAGGTGGGAGAACAACATTCGAAAATGGACTGGCTTGACACTGAGCGAAGCCATGAGGGTTGCTGAGGACCGAGAAAGATGGAGTACGCTGGTTAAACGATTGATCATCTGTGGTGCCCCAACCACCCTAGAGTTACGAGATAAGATAGGATAGTGCATTATCGGCTATGCATCATCATCGGAGTCGATGTTATCTTCATTATCATCAACATCACCATCATCATCATTATCGTCATCATCATTATTTTTATTATCGGCGTCGGAGTCGTTGTAAAGGTACTCCCAATAATTATGATACATTAAACACACATAGGTCTACTGTTTGTGAAAGTTTACAAGAAATAAAATTTAACTCACAATCTAGCGTTTGCAGACGATGCTGGTGGTCCGTCACAGTTGTGTTCACCTTGTGTAGGTCAACCTTTGCGTTGGACAGGTCGGTCTTCGTGTTGAACAGCTCAATAGTCAGGTCGGTCTTCGTGTTGGATGGGTCAGTCTTCGTGTTGGATAAGTCGGTCTTCGTGTTGAACAGCTCAGTTTGAGTGCTGGTTAGCTGTTGCTTTAGCAGCTGGTTCTCTTTCTCCAACAGTGAGAGGCGCGCTTCCACCTTGTCAACCCAAACAGTTGCCTCCCGACCCCCTTCGTGAGTGTGGTTACTAAGCAGACAGGAGTCGTTGACGAGACGTGGGGGGATGCGGCAAGTGTAGCTGCCACTGTGCACTGGATTTTGCAGCAGCAGAGTAAAGTGACCTGCACGAAAATCGCTGCTGTTCACGCTGGTACCCGATGGAGTCTGAAGAAAATACGTCATCATTCTGTTAACCGATATTCGTGGAGAAAACGAGCAAAGATATTTTGATAAGTTTGAAGAAAACAGTCATCGTAAATAGCATATACCCGTAGCAGCTAGTTTCGTACAACAAACGTTCCTTAAGATATAAACAGTATAAACAATATTGTAGGCAGAAGTTAAAATAACCATATATATTATCTTAAAATATTACACTCTCTCCTCTATCCCACTACAGCGCAGGATGTGCAAGGGAGCTAATTTTCGTTTCCTGGATGGCTTACCGTCCATTGCACTTGAAAGGGCGGAATTCCAGTGAATTTGAAAGTTCCACATTGTAGTTCTATTGACCACTGCTTGGTGCTGGGGTCCAACACAGCCTCAGAACCCTGGATGGCATGCAGCACACCATCAGTTGTCATCAGATGGTCTGGAAATAAGAAATAGCTGTGTGGAAGCAACAGCATGCAATTGTCGGACATTTACACCAAATGCTACACGTTTACGTATTACGTATTTACCACAGGTACTTGGCCTACCCATCCACTAATGGAAACAATGGACATAACTGGAAATGATGACGTGCTGTATAAACACGGAGAAATCAGTGTAATGGACGAAGTTTTCATTGAAAGGAACACGAAGACATTAGTCATGACCACGTCGCACACATACCGCTGACTTGAAGGAAAACGGTGCGACGCAGCAGGACGTGAGAGGCCCCAGAATCAGCATAGACATAAATCTCCACACTGTAATGTCCCGAGTCTCCAACTGTCAGCTTTTGGAGTAGGATGCCGGCGTTGCCCACAGGTTCCACTCGATGACTGAAAGCAGATAATGGCACAAAGGCTCCGTGAGAGTAAATGGCTATCAGTTCGTGCGACCTGCCCTCAAAAAACCAATCGGTGTCTCCTGCGGTGTCGTTGGAATGGAGGACGTACTGCCAGGCCAGAGTGACAGAGTCGCCCGAACACGCGTACATGACCTGTCCGTCAGGGGGAGAGCTGCTGCTCCACTCCGCCCCTCCCACACCTGGACAGCATCAAATATTCACCCGTGTGGTTAATTGCTGTGGTTCATAGTTTTAAAGTGTTCATGATTTTCTTCTGAACAGGACAAACTCTATGTGGCCACACATAATGGCTTTCAAAAACATACTACATTGCCTAACACCAAAAACTTCAATAGGAACAAAATAAGAATCCAAAGTCGTGAATAGTTTATTTACCAAATTTATTTTTCCATTTACAGTTAGGTATGGAAGATATTCAATCTGCTTATACCCTGACAAAGGAGGACGACCAAGACGAAAAAGGCGAAGTTCAACGCCATCTTGCCTTCCCCCACAAAATAAATGTTTAATATTGACGTCTGCTTCGTGACTCGGCCAAAGCACAAGTGACAAAACCAACAACAGACTGCTGTTTTACTCTTCACTGTTCCCCTCCCCAAACAAGCCTTCCCTTCCACCTTCACTTTGCTCAATACGTCATTTTCCACATCTCTCCTATTCAGTAAAGATTATTCTCACAGTGATAAACCGCAGACCCCAACCCTGTGTAGTTTGGAGATGTCAAAAAAGTTTATCGGAACAGATAAATCACGCTGCATGAACGACATACGTTTTAAATCCAGGTGCAAACTTTAGGAGATTAACAACGAGGTGCTGACACTACAGAGAGATTTAGAATTGGTGACAAGCAAAACAGAGTACCCACGTCCTGGATACACCTTATCCTTGAGATAACCTGTTATGATTGAGATGCGCACGATAATTATGAATATTTTGTTCACGCACAAATCATGCAGTGGTAGCGTTTGTTTACCTTTTATTTGGTTCTGTGCTGTTGCTAGAAAAGCTTTGTATAATGTTGGTTTGTTTCCGTCGGTCGATATTGTTGTAGCAATAGGTCTCGTCTATTCCTTAAATAGGCCTAGTCCTTGCTCGTTAGAGTTACCTCTCTTGGTTTGTAGAACAAACTTGGCAACTGGGCTGTATTCTGCCTTGTGCAAAAGATGCAGACAGTAAAGCGTTGTGCATGGGGAACACGCAAGACTGACTCCAGATATCCTGAAAGATAAAGTCTATTCCATTTGTCAAACCTGAAAAGTATCATTATCATCTAGATCGATGCTGAAGTAGATCAAGGAATGCGGACGACCGGCCGAACAACTGAGGATTAATTTTGTTTAATTATTTTAATTTTATTCCATTAAAAAAAATTGTTGGTAACTGAGCGTGAAAACCATCAAAAGCTGGACGTACATTTGCAGCAAAGAGATGGCTACATTTTTGCATAACGAATCTGAACTCTGAAAATGTTACGTCTTCCACACACAGTCATAACCGGTTTCAACTAAAATAGTCTTAATATAATTTAGCCCTTGTGAGGAAAACATTGAACTTCAACACAGTTGATTATGTTTCTATACATTTGACTTGAAAATTTAGCAGTAGAAGTTGATTGAATAAACCCTGCCCAAAATCGAATTATCCCAAGTTTGACCTGAACGCATAAGGGAAATAAACCAGTTTCTCCCAATATCATAGTATTCATCGTACAACGATTTAAATGAAACAACATTTTAGGAAACTTCTTTTGTAACTTTTCTAATATAGCTATATTTTCAAATCCCCACATTTCACAACCATATGATATTACTAGAAGAATTGATTTTTCATATAGGTCTAAAATGACACTGATAGATAAATCTTGCCGTCTTGCAATTTGTAATAATGAAAATATTTTGTAATAATGAAAATATTTTGTAATACAATGGAACCTCCGGTATACGACCGTCCAAAATCTGAGAAAAAACGGTCTTATAATAGAGGTGGTCTTATACTGGAAACAAGGGGTTGAATGGGGGGGAGGGGGGTCAGGCTCAAAGGGTTATGTAGTCATAATTTTCACACAGCATGTATTCTCTGACAAAGGAAACTGTAAAACATGTTTCATTTTTAGCTTTGTCTTTTATTCACAACTTCAAAAATAAAAAAACAGTCGAACCACTGCCAGACGCGTTCATACAAGTCTGTCAGTGCAGAAGCTATCGGTTTCGATGTTTTCCTTTCGCCACTTTCTCCACTCTCCCATCGTACTTTAACAGATTCCTTATCCTTTATGATGAGCTGAATTTGGGTCTTCCCAACGTCTAAACTTCTTGCAATAGACAAACAACTCTCCCCATTTTAACTTCTTTCAATCACTTTCATCCTCTCTGCCAAACTCAAAACGTTCCTCTTGCGCGACACCATTTTGACAAGCCACTGTAGGCGAGTAATGTCCCTTATTTGCGAACCGGAAATAGCAGACAACAGCAGGCGTACACTAACATGAGAGAAAAAAACGCAAGGTACAGACAACAAATTAACTGATATCCTCTTTTAAATTGCCCTAAGACGGTCGTATAAAGGGCTTAAGACACGGTCGCTGGTCGCATAAACGAGGTTGTCGCATACCAGAGGTAATTTATTATTGGAAGTGAATCCGTCAGAAGTTTCCAGGTCACATAACGGAGGGAGTCGTATACCAGAGAGCCGGATACCGGAGGTTCCACTGTAATAACAATATTTTGTATTAATCAAAATATTTTATATTGCAATGTGCATCAACCAGTCTTTGAATGAAACCAACATGCCATGTTTTACCTCAATCAAACTGTAAACACCCAACAGCGTGGAACACATCCTATCCTGTCCTATCCCGTAACTCGAAGGTCGTTGGGGAACAACAGATGGTCGTTTAACCAACGTACTCCATCTTTCTCTGTCTTCAGCAACCCTCGTGGCTCCGCTCAGAGTAAATCCATTCTTGAACGTTATCCTTCCACCTCTTTTTTCTATCTCTCTCTTCTCCTGCCTGCTTGCATCGTGCATTGCAGGATGGTCTTTGCAAGGCCTGATGCTCTGGTGACGTGGCCATTCCATCGGAGTTTCTGTTTCTTCACCACTATGAGCAGGTCATCGTATTGTCGAATGGCTTGTGTGATGGTCTGTCGGACTTTGTCGTTGGTGATGTGCTGCGTATAGGAAATGCCCAAAAGTCTTCTGTAGCACCTCATCTCCATGCTTTGTATTCTTCGTTGTAGATCTGCTGTGAGGGTCCATGTTTCGCAAGCGTATAGGAAGATGGAGATGACAAGGGAGCGCAGCAGACTTACCTTGGAATGTAGACTGATGGAACTGTTTTTCGAAATGGGTTTCAACCTTGTCAGGGCAGCAGTTGTTTGTGCTATCCTGGAGAGGACTTCCTGTCGGGACCCAATGTCTGATGCTCTGTGGTGTGAAGCCTTTGTACCAGCTGTTCAAGTTCTTGCACCTCTCCAGCCAATCCATCAATATCATCCGCAAAACGTAGGTTGGGGATTGCTCTACCCCCTATGTTGACTCTGTTTTCGTGATCTGCAAAGGCATTTGACATGATGCGCTCCAGGAAGATTTTGAATAGTGTTGGAGAGAGTAGGCAGCCTTGACGCACGTCGATTGTTGTTCTGAACCAGTTCCCGCTCGCGCTGTTGAGGAGGACTGCACAAATAGCCTTGTCATACAGCTTTTGATGACTTCCATAATGTTTGGGCTGATGTGGTACACTCTCATGGTTGCCCACAGAGCTGCATGCCAGACTCGGTCAAACGCTTTCTTGAAGTCTACAAACACATGATACAGATGTTGTTGATGCTGTAGGTATTTATCGCAGATTATTCTGAGGTTCAAAATCAGCTCAGTGGTACTTCGCCCTGCCCTTAATCCTGATTGTTCTTGAGCTATGATTTGTTCAGATTGGAGTTTCAACTTGTTGAGTATTATTTTTAGGAGGACTTTGCTGGGATGGCTGATGAGGCTCATGGTGCGATAATTTTCACACTACTGAAGGTTACCATTTTTGGGAAGAGCAATGACAAGCGAATGGGTCCTTGTTGTGGGCCACTCCCCACTCTGACAAATCTTGTTACAGATAATGGCGAGGGCCTCAATCATCACTTTTCCTCCTGCTTGAAGCAATTCTGCGGGTATGTTGTCCACTCCCGCTGACTTCCCCTTCTTCAGCGATTGCACTGCTGCCTCAACTTCTCTGATAATTGGGAGGATTTCTTCTTCTTCTCTGTCCTGGGGACAAGCTATAATTGTTGTGTCTCCGTTTGGTGTGTGGTTGTAAACGTCTCTCTGTACATCTATCAAAGACTACTTGTTCTTCTGGAAGGCACATGCCAGACTTGCTTTGGATCGTGGAGACCTTGGGTTGCTTAACACTTGTCAGCCGCTTCACAGTCTGGTACGCCTGATGTGTCTCCGTTTGGTGTTTAATTGTAAAGGTCAGAGCAGTACTCTGTCCATCTAGCCAAGACTTCTTGTTCTTCTGTAAGGCATATGCCAGACTTGCTTTGGATCGTGGAGACCTTGGACTGTTTAACACTTGTCAGCCGCTTCACAGTCTGGTAGGTCTTCTTGCAGTTGTTCTTGTTCAGACTGTTCTCTATTTCCTGGCATTGCTCTTCTATCCAGTTCTCCTTTGCTGTGCGCATGCCTTTTCGGATGTCATTGTTGATTTTCCGGTAGACATCAGCTCCCTGTGAAGTGTTCTTTTTCTTTTTCAACCTCCGGGTCTTGCAGTTTGTCCAGGTCGAACTTCAGTCTGGTGCACTTTGCTGTATTTACTATCTTCAAGTGGAGCCGGAAAGACCTCATCACGAGATCGTGGTCACTTCCGATATCTGCTCCTGCCAATGTTGATGCTTGATCTTATTGCCCAGCTTGAGAGGACTGAAGTTGTGTGGCATTGTTTTGTGCTGTATTGTGTTGTGTTGTATTGTGTTGTATTGTATGGTATTGGATTGTATTGCTGGGATGTACATCTTGTACTGTAGCTTTCTGCGGAGAAACTTGTGATATATCGGGGCAGTTTATCTTTTATGACTTTTTATGACATTCACCTCTAGTTTATTGTATGTATTTAACTGTATGTTTTGTTATCTATTTGTTTTATTTATTATTTTTTGATTGGACTATTTCTCATGTGTATGTAATAATATTTTTAATTCTTTCTGGTAATTGTGCTGATGCTGCCATTGTAATTGCTCAGTTTGAGATGAATAAAGTTGTATTGTATTGTATTGTATTGTATTGTATTGTATTGTATTGTATTGTATTGTATTGTATTGTATTGTATTGTATTGAAGCGTTTCTTGACCATAATATAGTCAATCTGGTTGTGATGCTCCCCGATGGGACTGTGCCAGGTTCATCGTCTGGATTTTTTGCGGGGATCAAGCATGTTTTGCCAGTATCAGACTGTTGTATCTGGCACACTCCAAGAGTCTCAGACCTCTGTCATTTGTCTCGTTGTCGCAGTGGGGTCCACATCTGTCTCCCTAGTTGTAGTACGCATCTTGGCCAACCTTGGAATTCCAGTCGCGTTGCACTATGACTATGTCCTTCCTCGGCACTTGGTCAAGGGCAGCAACATCAAGGAACACATCGATGAGATGTTAATTCAGGTCGCCGCTCTCTCAGCCGAACCATTTCGCTTTTCGATGGACTCGATAGCTCAATCGACAAATAAACAGTGAAGATTTTTTACTTTATTTTTGTATCGCTGCACGGCAAGTTAGGTCATGAATCAGAGCCATCATTTTGATTTTGTAATTTACATCGACTGGTCTTTGAATAAAAGCTGCATGGCAAGTTTCTTTTCTACCACAAAAATAAATAATTTACACTATCTGTGAAGGCATGACTAAGCATTTGTGGTTTCGGGTGTGCATGTGACGACATGACTCGGACGAGCCTGTCGTAGCAACATACCCACTTATACCTTTATCATCGAGTTAAGGCCGCTAGTGCTTTTGATAAAACTGTCGCGCACTTAAGATAATCCACAATGCGAATGCTCATTTTTCTTGGATAAGTGATTGCGAAAACCCAACAGTTTCGTCTTTGTAAAATAAAGCTTACAATTTTTTTATTCGGCTTGACTCCCGTTAACCATACATGCTTACCTTATTTAATTAAAAAAAGAAAAGAAATAACAACACTCTCATATCATACACGAAAAGAGACGGTTTTCTCAATATGAGTAAAATATCAAAGTGTGTGAAAATCAAAATATCAATACACTTTATTACCCAATGAATTCAAAATACATAGGATTTTGTTTTGGTGATGCGGTAAAAAATTCAGTCCCTCTGCAACAACAAAAAAAACTTCCACTGGACATTAAAACATTAAAATACTCTAATAGAGAAAGTTATTTTAAGGAGTAAAGCACAGGCGCACGCCCACTCGCAACCTCCACACGCACACGCATACTCACGCATACCCGCATGGGTATCTAATTTAAAACATAATGAGATAAAATACATAAAAAAAATCAGAATTGCACCACTAACACATTATCGCAACTAATAGATTGGCGTTTAAGTATAACACCTCATGCTATGTGGATAACTGAGGACACTGGTACTGAGAGGGCAGCCTCGGGGAAGAAGCTGCGTCTAAACCGGCTTGTTCTAACTTTTAGTGCTCTGAAGCGTTTGCCTGACGGGAGGAGCTCGAACAGATGGTTGGCTGGATGGGATGGGTCGCCAATGATGTTGCAGGCCCTTCTTGCCAAACGCGTATGTGTATGTGTGCGTGTGTGTGCCTGTGTGTGTATGTATGTTGGGGTATGGTTGGAACAACGGAATGTACTTACAATCAAATATATATTTCATTTGTATTTATATTGTGATGTTACAATGTTGCTGGTTCCCACACACATGTCCATTTGGTTAATGCACGACATGTTTATATTACATTATTACATATGTTTCATGCGCAGTGGGAAGTGCAGGGAGTGACGAACTGTATGAAATGATTAGCGTTTAGAATAATTACTTCTCGTATTCGAGCAGAAGTTGTTTTCATTATATTCTCTAAATCGGTTGATGACTTATTGCATTTATAAATGGCTGTAAGTGTGTGTGTGTATGGGGGGATGTGTGTGTGTGTGCGTGTGTGTGTGTGTGTATTTGTGTTTAGGGTGAAGGTTGGTTGGTGCCTGTCCCTTTATGTATGTAATTATTTATATAAATATTGATTTTTTTTCCTGTTATGAAAGGGTGCTGCATTAATCACCATTATTTGCCGTTGGTTTGCGTGTGTATTTCATTGCACTCCCATTTTATATTTCACTGGGCAAAATTTTCTATTGAAGTCAAAGAAAATGTGAGTCTTTGAATAATAATAATAATAATAATAATAATAATAATAATAATAATAATAATAATAATAATAATAATAATAATAATATAATAATAATAATAATAATAATAATAATAATAATAATAATAATAATAATAATAATAATAATATTAATATTATTATTATTATTATTATTATTATTATTATTATTATTTGCTTTGTTTAGGGTACAGCTCTTCTAGCGGCCCTCTGCCACCATCTGCCCAGTGCCCTGGCAGCGTTAAGCTAAGCCAAGGTCATTGACACCGACTGACTTGGCAGCTGAAAAATGCCTATCCAGTCGTACAGGTTTGGTATAAATCCAACCTGTCCAGCAGCCGATTCTATCTGTCTCGGACAGTCGGTTGTGTCGAGCCCTGACCATATTGAAGGGAGGGAAAATACTGGATTTCCCGGAGAAAACCCTCTTTGACCTGAATACTTTCGTACCTAAGTCGCAAAAGTACTCGAACCCGCGACCCTTCGGCATAGGAAACTGGTGACTAAAGCCACTGCGCCACCGGGGACACCGTTGAAGGTAGGTTGATCGTTCATAACTGGAAACCGAATACATCAAAGGCCATTAAAAGGTAAAACGAACATAGACAATAAAGATAAGACCCGACTGACTGGAATTCATTACCACTTTCTCTCCGCAACATACCAGATATCACCTTCAAAGCAAACCTCAAATCTCATTGTTTCTTTAAAATCTTCTGATCTCTTCTATCGTCAAACTGCTTCGTCCATAATTATTGCCTCTCCCATATTGTGTGTGCGTGTGTGTGTGTGTGTATGTGTGTGTGTATGTGTCGGTGTGTATATAGGACTTCGTGGTGATGGTGGTGACTGAGAGGGGGAGGGGATGGGGGAGGGAACATGCCATAGATTTTAATTGAAAATCTATATTCATCATCGTGTCATGGTATTATACTTGGGCATATGTTAGATTTAATTAATAGAAAGTGTTCTAACACATATTTATTGATTTGTCTGTTTTGCGGTCCACAGCTTGCTGGTTCCGCAAAGTTATTGATAATCCACTTCAAAATGTTATTGTTAGGTAAACTGCCCCAGACACATGCGCCTGAATCGGAATGTGAACTGACTTTTTATGACTATCTATCCTATCCTATCCTGTCCCATAACCCGAAGGTCGTAGGGGCACCACAGATGATCGCTTAACCAGCATACTCCATCTTTCTCTGTCCTCAGCAGCCCTCATGGCTTCGCTCAGTGTCAAACCAGTCCATTCTCGAATGTTGTCCTCCCACCTCTTTTTCGGTCTCCCCCTTCTTCTACCTCCTTGCACTGTGCCTTGCAGAATGGTCTTTGCAAGGCCTGATGATCTGGTGACGTGGCCATACCATCGGAGTTTCTGTTTCTTCACCACTGTGAGCAGGTCATCGTGTTGTCCAATGGCTTGTGTGATGGTCTGTCGGACTTCAACGTTGGTGATGTGTTGGGTATAGGAAATGCACAGAAGTCTTCTGTAGCACCTCATCTCCATGCTTTGTATTCTTCGTTGGAGATCTGCTGTGAGGGTCCATGCTTCGCAAGCATATAGGAAGATGGAGATGACCAGAGAGCGCAGCAGTCTTACTTTGGAATGTAGACTGATGGTTCTGTCTTTCCAAATGGGCTTCAACCTTGTCAGGGCAGCAGTTGTTTGTGCGATCCTGGAGAGGACTTCCTGTCGAGACCCATTGTCTGACACAATGGCTCCTAAATATTTGAAGCTGTGCACTGTGTTGAGGGATTGGCCTTGTACTTTGATGTCCGTGTTGATGCCATTGGTGTTGTTGGTCATCATTTTGGTCTTCTCTGCACTTATTTCCATTCCATAAGCTCTGGAGGTGGTGTCAAGCCTCTGTACAAGCTGTTCAAGTTCTTGTTCCTCTCCAGCCAATCCATCAATATCATCCGCAAAACGAAGATTGGAGATTGCTCTGCCCCCTATGCTGACTGTGCCTTCGTGATCTGCAAGAGCATCTGACATGATGCGCTCTAGGAAGATGTTGAAGAGTGTTGGAGAGAGTAGGCATCCTTGACGCACACCGATTGTTGTTCTGAACCAGTTCCCGATGACGCTGTTATGGAGGACTGCACTGGTAGCCTTGTCATACAGGCTTTTGATGACTTCTATAATTTTAGGGCTGATGTTGTACACTTTCATGGTTGCCCATAGAGCTGCATGCCAGACTCGGTCAAATGCCTTCTTGAAGTCTATGAACACATGATATAGATGTTGTTGGTGCTGTAGGTATTTCTCACAGATTATTCTGAGGTTGAAAATCTGTTCAGTGGTACTTCGCCCTGCCATGAATCCTGCTTGTTCCTCAGCTATGATTTGTTCAGCTTGTGGTTTCAACCTGTTGAGTATTATTTTCAGGAGGACCTTGCTGGGATGGCTGATGAGGCTGATGGTGCGGTAATTTTCACACTCCTGAAGGTTACCTTTTTTGGGAAGAGTGATGACAAGCGACTGGGTCCATGGTGTAGGCCATTCCCCACTCTGCCAGATCTTGTTACAGATAATGGTGAGAGCATCAGTCATCGCTTCTCCTCCTGCTTGTAGCAGTTCCGCTGGTATGTTGTCCACTCCCGCTGACTTCCCTTTCTTCAGCGATTGCACTGCTGCCTCAACTTCTTCCCGGAGAATTGGGAGGATTTCTTCTTCTTCTCTGCTCTCGGGACATGCTAGAACTGATGGGTCTCCATTTGGTGTATGGTTGTAAAGGTCAGAGCAGTACTCTGTCCATCTGTCCAAGACTTCTTGTTCTTCTGTAAGGCAAATTCAATTCAATTCAATTCAATTCAATACAACTTTATTTATCCACATAGGGCAATTACAAGAATTTAGAAGCAGCTAATATTAGAATAAATAAATACATAAAAGTCCTACCATACAAACATAAACCAAACACACACGCAAACACACACACACCACGCACATCATGAACACTCACAGCCGACAGTTAAATCAAATAAAAACATGAAGGTAAGAAAATAAGGTAAGAATATCATCATCATCAGCGAAAGAAATTTGCATTAGGGCGGTGGGGAAGATGTTAGAGCGGAGATGATCGCATCAAATTTAGCAGTCGAATTGCGCAAGGAATAAAACTGTGGGAGCGGCGATTACCCTTACAGGCCGGTAAGGCAAAACGGCGCCCGGATGGTAGCACTGAGAATTCGCCCGCCAGAACATGCTCTGGATTACAAATAATTCCGTTCGCCTTCTTAATGATTTGCCGATCGCAGAAAGAACCCAGGTCTCTCTGCCTGACACCGATGATCTTTGAACAGACATTGACAATGCTGGACAAGCTATTCCTATCCCTCACAGTCAGGCTGTGGAACCAACAAACAAACGAAAAAGTCAGCAAGCTCTCAATGAAAGATTGATAAAACAAGATGAGAATCTTACAATCCACAGAGAAAGACTTCAGTTTCCGAAGAAGGTACAATCGCTGTTGGCCCCGTTTGACAATGCACTGTGTGTTCACATCCCATTTAAGCTTGCTGTCAAAAACTGTGCCCAAATACTTATATGTGTCAACAATCTCAACATCTTCATTATGAATAACACTTGGCTGGACCACCTCTTTGACTCTCCTAAAGTCAAAAATCATCTCTTTCGTTTTAGTAACATTCATATCCAAAAAATTATCATCGCACCAATCCACGAAGTTCGTGAGGGCAAAATCATGATCTCCTCCTGGTCCTTGAAATAAAGACAACAAAGCTGAGTCATCAGAAAATTTTATCAGAAAACTATTTTCAGCAGTGCTTCTACAGCTGTCAGTATACATTATAAAAAATAATGGCGACAGAACACAACCCTGAGGAGAACCAGTGGAAGTAACCAGAATATCTGACAAAGAACCATTGACACAGACTCTCTGTTGTCTATTAGTCAAAAAATTTAAAGTCCAAAGTACAAGTTGATGACTGAGTTTAAAATCAGAAACAAGTTTATCAACCAGAATATGAGGCTGCATAGTGTTAAACGCAGAGGAGAAATCTGCAAAAAGCAGTCTGGCATGCGCCTGAGGCTTCTCCAAATGGGTATACAGGGTGTTCAAGATAAACAACTTGGCATCCTCCACCCCCCTCCCAGCCCTATACGCAAACTGAAGGGGATCAAGAGCGGCACCAGTCACAGTAAGAATGAGGGTTTTAATGATTTTCTCCAAGGTTTTCACAACAAGAGATGTGAGAGCGACAGGCCTAAAATCATTGGGTTGTTTGGGGTTGGGTTTCTTGGGTACAGGCACGACATTAGAAATTTTCCAAATATCAGGAATCTGACCCGAATTTACAGACTGCTGGAAAAGGGGCTGAAAGACGCCTCCAAGTTGATCAGCACAATACCGCAGTGTTTTACCACAAATTCCATCAGGACCAGGAGCTTTACTAACATTTATAGACTTAAACAGTCTAGTAACACACTCCTGAGAAATCTCAATATCATGCATTGGGTCTAGGACAAGTGAGTGCCAGACTTGCTTTGGATAGTGGAGACTTTGGGCTGTTTAACACTTGTCAGCCGCTTCACAGTCTGGTAGGCCTTCTTGCTGTTGTTCTTGTTCAGATTGTTCTCTATTTCCTGGCATTGATCTTCTATCCAGTTCTCCTTTGCTGTGCGCATGCCTTTTCGGATGTCATTGTTGATTTTTCGGTAGACATCAGCTCCCTGTGAGGTGTTCTTTTTCTTTTTTAACTCTCTTCGTTTATCACACAGATCCAAAAGTTCAGGTGTGATCCACGGCTTCTTCTTTGGTCGGTGCTTGCCAAGGATCTCAGTGGCGGCATCTGTTACAGCTGAGTTGAAGGTATTGGTCATGGTGTTGACATCTACTTCGCCTGCCCCCAAAATAAGCAGTGGTGCAAATTTCCCTCCAATTGTGGCCTGAAATATTTTTGCCACCTCCGGGTCTTGCAGTTTGTCCAGGTCGAACTTCAGCCTAGTGCACTTTGCTGTATTTACTCTCTTCAAATGGAGCCGGAAAGACATCATCACGAGATCGTGGTCACTTCCAATGGCTGCTCCTGGAAAAGTGCGTGTCCTGCCAATGTTGATGCTTGATCTGAAGCGTTTCTTGACCATGATGTAGTCGATCTGGTTGTGACGTTCCCCGCCGGGACTGTGCCATGTCCATCGTCTGGATTTTTTGTGGAGACCAAGCGTGTTTGCCAGTACCAGATTGTTGTATCTGGCAAACTCCAATAGCCTCAGACCCCTGTCATTTGTCTCGTTGTTGCAGTGGGGTCCGCATGTGTCTCCCCAGTTGTGGTGCGCATCTTGGCCAACCTTGGCATTCCAGTCGCCTTGCACTATGACTATGTCCTTCTTCGGCACTTGGTCAAGGACCGCCTGACTAGTAATAGGCATACTAGCAGTTTAGACTCCGCTCACATTCCGATTGGGGCGCCTGTGGCCCGAGACGACAACTTTCTGCAACCTGCATGTCCGTTCTAACGCCACGGACTGTCGAGCAGAACCAGATCGAGCTATATACATGCCTGTGCGTTTGAGCTTACGGCCTGTACTTTTAACACGATGACTGGATTCTTTCACGGCCTGTCTTAATTGGAAGGTTCGTGAAGTTTCACCAACATTTTTCTTTCGAGGTTCTCACGACCCGAACCTAGGTTCCTGAACCATTCGGGAACCTAGGTTTGGGAAGACAGGCCATAGCGTACCATGAAAGTGACAGGAGAGGAATGGAACACCGACTTGACGATCGAACCTATGTAATATAGTCTTTATTATGTGTTGAAGCCACCGAAGCGGATTGTTAGGATTTTAGAATATTTATAATTTAATTTGGATTAGCTCAGTAGCGTAGGTTCTCTATATCTAAATTCCTACTTCCAACATCAATAATGATGGCACCATCATTGATGAGAAGCTGAACTTCTCTTCTAACGTCAATGCTATTCACAAAAAATGCCAATCTATAATTTATTTCCTCCAGAAACTCCGACGCTTGCATGTTCAAAACTGTATTCTCCAAACCTTTTATGATTCGTTCATCTCTTCTATTCTCACTTTCTCCTTTGTATGTTGGTATGGAAGGTTGTCTTTGGACAGTAGGAATGTGTTGGACAGAGTGGTGAGAGTGTGTGGGAAGGTTGTGGGAGTGCAACAAGTGAGTATGATAGCGATGTATGAAAGGCGAGTGGTGAGAAAGGCCCGTCGCATACTTCAAGACAGCAGTCACGTGCTCGCGCACCACTTCAATCTCCTGCCCTCGGGTAGGCGCTACAGGACACCAAAGTTCAAAACTGTACGCACTAAAAATAGTTTTATACCCACCACAATCTCTTTATTAAATGATTAAGAATTTCAACGTATGATGCTTCTATTATGACAGTGTGCGTGGCATGATTTATCTAATTAATGTCCAATCCGCACGAGATAGGGGGTATGTGCCCCTGTGATCTTATATTTGCTTTAAGTGTAGGCCTATGTGCTTAGCAATTTTTATATTCTTTTATGGACATATTTATATAAAAGTCTTACGTTGTTGTATGTTGATGCGATTATTGCTTGCCAACAGTGATTGTTATGTTGCAATACCTTCTATCATGATTATGACACTGAACGCAAATCATGTGATAGGTATTTGTTTTCCCCATGTAACTTCTTATGATTACAGTTTTAAATGGTTAATTCAGTAATGTCTTCTTGGTATACTTTTATCCTGTTTGACTGTTTACTGTGTATTGTTGTTATACTGTCCTTTATCGTCTTGTAACATTTATATGTGGCACTACGTGTGAATTTCTCTTTGATTGAGATAAGAAAGTGATCGTATTCGAAATGATATTAAGAAGAAAGGGAAAAGCGGAAATTAAGGTGCTAAATGAACGAATGAATGAAAGAAAGACCAGTTGACGGTCATTGCCACTTATAACGCTTTCCACCAGCAATGAAGTTTCCAAAAGAAGTGAAATAATTCACAAACTACACAACTTATGTACAGATGTCCTGAGTGCACTGTGTAAAGGCGAGACATTAAAGAAACTAATGTCCACGACGCACTTCTTTCGTGGGTTCAAGTAAAGAGCCATACTATAGTCTAAATGCCTACCACTTTGTCGCGAAACGAAACGCTCGCGAGTATTTTATTTTCCAAGTGCAAATTGTTATATAGAGTGCCTGTGGTAGATTTAGAAATATGACGTCAATTTTGCTGCGTGTCAATCGCCATTTTTTGTATTCCTGGAAAAGAATAAAATGGACGATTTTTATCGATAATTCTTTTGTGTGAAAGATTGTGATTAATGCCAATAATAAGATTTTAGGGAAAGCAAAGAGGTTGTGATCTATTAATTTTATAAAATATAATATTTGAGGTGATAGGTTACTTTTTGCGTTGGGAAGTTTTCATTGGTTGTTATAATGATAAAAGTATGGTAGCCTTGGTGAAATGGAATTGAGGCGAAATCGGTTAGGAAAACTGTCAATCAGTTGGGAGAGAGATCTAGACTGGACAGGGAGGATTCTACCCAAGCTCCGAGGCAACTTGTTCTGTGGGGTGCCAACGAAAGTTTAGCTGGAGGCTGAATGATGTCTGATGTGGTTGGGCCAGGAAAATGAGTTGTTCCTCAGCGTTTGATCAGCTTTAGCTGAATTCTGGCACCGTAGGGTAAATATTTTGATTTCTCTTCATTCAAGATAATTTCCCAAGAAGATTGATAAGTGTGATAATTTGTTCATTGAATATATGTATTTTCCAGAGGAGAAAAATAGTTTGTTCATTGAATGCATTTGTTTTCCAGAGTAGTGAGATAGTTTGTTCATTGAATGCATTTGTTTTCCAGAGGAGAAAAATAGTTTGTTCGTTTGAATGCATTTCTTTTCCAGAGAAAGATAGTTGGTTCATCTGAATGCAGTTGGTTTTCAGGGGACTGATGTGTTGCTTAATCGTAACATGTTTTTCCAAGCAGAGCCGGACCTGGAGGAGTTTAAGTTTGTATGAAAATAATTTTCATGCAAATACCTAAGACTAGTTTTGTTCGGCAGGTGTGTATTTTGTGGTATTATTCGTCTTGGATTTACGTGACGATGTCATCTTCGAGACTGGCACTGGATTCTTCTCTGACGTCTTGCTCATGATCGGGGTGACTGATTCTACGATGGAACTGTACGTCAACGAGGGCTACAGGAGTCACTGGTGGGTCACGGACAGCCATTAGATCTAACGGCGACATCGACGTCAAGTTCCAGCTCTTATGAACTTTTCCACCAACTCATCTAAACCCGGATTCCTTCATTGGCCAACAACTACAACGAGGACGTTATTAAGAGATAAGTGAAAAGGAAAAAATATTATTTTCGGTAACCACGACGGAAAGTATCGCCAAATTATCGTTCCGATTTCGAGGAAAAAATAACGGAATATAATAAAATAATCGAACTTGGAAAAACGTGTTATGTGTTTGTGAAGTGTTTGGAAAGAAATGGTGTACCTTAGTTTTTTTTATTGAAATAAAACCACGTTCTGGGGTAAGTCATGAAAGTCAAGGAAGTCCTTCATCAGTAGTGATCACCCAGTAACACCCAGTTTTGCGACACACTTTTATGTACAACCGTATTGGGGCCAGTGTATACCCCAAGCAAAATCCATGTTTCAGGAGATTGCCGAGCGCAATTTAAAACCGCAATGAGGGAGAAAAAAAAAACCACGGAACTTCCACGCTGAGGTCAAAAACCCAGAAAATCACTCGTGGTCTTGATAGAAATCGATCCGTGGCTTTTCGTAATAGCTGACAGTGCATGCTAATTCCTTATCTTGTGACTGGATGAAATTCCATATCCACAGACAGCGCATGTGTGACCCGCCTTGCAGTCCTTCTCTACGTCACAAACGGGAAAACCCGTTTTGCCTTTTGACTTCGGATTTAGCGTTTCACCACAGGCGCTTATCGAGTCTCGCTAACGGCGTTATAGAGAATGATGGTTGTCGGTCGCCATAACCTAGATGCACTTTAAACGGCTTGGGTTCTCGTCTATCGTGTCTTTTATAATATAAACAATGTCCTCTTTAGTTTTATCTCATTTCGGATTGAACAGTTTCATAAAATTGTTGCAGTTTTAGATTTTTTAAAAAAACTTAAAATGAGTTGTTTGGTCAGCGAGGAAAAACTGGGAGAGGTAGTTCCCTTGCTGTATAATATAGGATTCAGGGTCAGTTCAGTTCAAGATGTCTTCCCAGGGCTCGGGAATGCCCTTGTGCGCTCCGCACAATCTTTCAGGAGAGTTTTGCTCTTATTGAGACAGTTTCAGGGTTGTTCTGGTGGGAAATGGGTAGTTCTCGGGCTTTTAGTGTTGACCACAACCCAATGCCTTTCTGTAGTGTTGTGGCTTGTCGCTTGTCTGCGGTGCCTTTCTGAGCTGTCTGAGCGCTTCAGACTTACCCAGGATCAAGCCTTCTATGACGTCTGCTGTGCCTGCAGATCTGTCTGCTTGTTCATTTCCTTGTAATCCTGTACTCCGAGGGCAGTAGATCCATATGATTCAGTCAAGCTTGAGGCATTATATATTCATTTTATATTTACAAAATAATAAATATAGGGATAGCAAGAAATTCCTGATGTTTTATGGGGGGTTTGATTTCATGCACACAGAGACGTACGAACTCACGCACACACACACCCACACACACACCCACACACACACACACTCACACACACGCAGACCATATTTCCCACTAGAAAACACCATAACACAACCTTAAATATCGAGAAATCGGATATTCCCCATTAGTCGAAAAATGGGGTAGTAGACAAGTGTGTAAATTATACAAACGTGTAGTAAGCTGCCCTACGAACAAAAAAATCAAGTCTGCAAGGGAGGTCACACCTCAGTCCTGTACATCATTCATAAATCTACTTAATTTTATTTAATACCACATTTGATTCGTAAATATCACTGAGAAAAAGACCATTCCTCAATTGTACCCTGTTTTGGTAACATTACTGTTTGGTCGACTTTTACACCTATGCGTGTGTGTATGTGTGTATACAAAGAGAGAGAGAGAGATTTTTGACATTTGGGCATCGTCCTTTTACTTCCCCAAAAATATGACATACATACAGTTCACACAATCTTCGGACCACCAGCCCATAGAAAGGTAGAGTTGCGTATCATGTGATTCATAAACATTGCATAGCTCCGTAAACTTAATAAAATTTCATTTTAATTTATGAGGAAGTAACATGCTCTTAAATTCTGTTCGTAATGTTAGGGCATGGAACATGTGACGACACGAGTTTTCAGCACACGCTAGAGTTAGTAACATTTCGTGCAGAGTTGCACATCTCTAGTGATCCAGTGTACAAAGATGTAGCGGCAGTTTTTTTTTTACTGCGTCTGTAAGATAAGTATATATGATTTTCACGTGATTAACGCATAGCGGATGATGCATAGTGGGAGAATGGGTTACTGAGCTGGACTCGATACCTTGTACTGTGAACTGGTAGAAGATTTAGCCAGCAGAGTCACGTTGGAAGCTTTTGCGAGCAGTCAGTTTTTTGGACAGAAGTAACTTTGTGACAGTGTTGTGTCAGGTTAGAGTAAAGTGCTTCTGTAAGGGTAGAGTCTCGTTGTTTCGAACCACCCAAGGTCTTGCACCCTTGTCGGGACAAGAATGTCTAAAAGGCTGTAGTGGAAAGATTATAACCGCCATTTATTCAGGAAGTAATAAGTGTAGGTTTTTTTCTGAAGGTTGTGTGGCCTTCGTTTAGGCACCTTCCAAGGCTCAAGTACCTCGTCGGTATTGAGATGCTCCAGTGCAAAGCATAGCATTTGCAAAGAAACGAACTTGATACTCTCAAACGGATAACCAGTGTAGTGCTGTACTGTTTTGTGTTGTGGTGTGTGTGTACGTGTATCCGCGTGTCACAGGCCGAGCACTAAAAGGTGAGTGTGAACCCTATAATTCATTTCCTTAGTGGCTATGCACTCCGAGCTTGCGTACGTGAATGAATGATGGTGAATAAGGGGGAAAGGGATGTATTTTGATAAATAGTAGTTTTATTGATTTTTATATGATTTTATATGATTTTCTTGTTTAAATATGTAAATATAAAATGTTGTGGATGTTGTTGCCAAAATGGGGTCATGGGGTGATGATAGAGTATGCATGTTTAAGAGAGAGAGAGGGGGGTGATGTATGTGAAGGAAGGGAGACAATGTACTATGTTGGAGAGGGGTGATGAAGGTGATGAATATGAGGGAAGGGTGATGTTGTATTATAGCGTGATAGAGATAATTGTGAATGAAGCGAGATAGTGTACTATAACGTGGAGAGGGGTGATGAAGACGGAGGTGAGGATGAGATGAATCGGGATTGTGTGACTGGAAGTGCAATTGTAATAATTATGTATATTTATATAAATAACTATGTTTTAAGGAAGAAATATAATTTAGTAGAATTAAGAATGGCATTGAATTATTGAGATGCATGTATAAACAGGTCAAGATGGCAGGCAGCGGAAGGAGTATTTGTTATGTAGTGTTTACGATTTGAGGATGAACTAGTGAGACAATCAATTTGTTGACAGATTGGGCCTATCTGGATATCTGGCTATCTGGATATCACTATTGTTATAATTCTACGGTATTTCTACGATTTTACTGCTGTACGACTGTTCCACGTGTACTTCAGCCTCTGAGGCCTCTGCCTTTGCCACTGTGAGGTGTGGACGTTGCCAGGCCTCGCCACCACCACCGCCACCTCCTTCCTTTGTCGTGGGCGCCGCTGCTGGGTGTGGTCCTCCATCACCGCCGGGACTTGCCCTGGTACTTCGGACGACCGGGAGCTTTCCATCGGGGTTTACAGGATACCAGCCACACCACACCGACAAACACATAGATTTGCATTTCACGCACATAAAACATATCTCCATCTTCAGTATTTCGTGTGAATTACTTCAGTTATCTGTGTGATCATCCGCTATAGTTTATTCTGAGCTCAGTTAAGAACAGTTAAGTTACGAACGGTGACACTGAATTATAAACTAGCTTATCCAACACAATTGAATTTCTAAAATTTGCTGATTTGTTTACTCAGCTTGGAATTGTAGTTATATGAAATTTAATTGATTGTTGCTATTGTTGCATATTGTTGTGGGCATTTTGTTTGTGTACAGTTCTGGTTTTTTTCAGGTTAGACAGGGGGGGGGGGGGGAATAATCGTCCAGTAAATACTGGGTTGTGGGTCTAGATAGGGGTGGAGGGTGGTTTAGATTCCTATTATCCTGTGTGCGTTTGTTGTTGAATAAAAGAGTGTGATTGTACATCTGGCTTTTGTGTTAGTTCTTTTGTTTGAGTTTTGTCCCCTCACTCGCTGTCTGAGCTGAACGTCCACGTTGCTCACTAGGGTAACGTGACAGAACATAAACAAACAAATTCTCCATAGATGAAATTGTGTTCCGTATTTTAGTAGATGGACACATGATTGAACATGGAAAGTTATAAACTTAGCTCTCAAATCATTGTATAATATACATACAATTAGGAAATGATCTTCGTCTTCTGGTACTTTGCAACATATTCACATAATATCTCCTGTTGTATCGAAAGTCATTCTAAAAAATTAAGCTCTCACAGGCAAAACACCAAGCCGTAGACAGACAGTCTCTAAAACATTTTACATGAACGCTTTCAAAGTACGCTTCTGTTTCAAAACCATTCTACATTCGATATCGTTGGTACGTGTCTTTTATCCAAACTTAACTGTCCCATTCCTGGATATAAACATCTTTCATCCTTTATTTGAGCACAGCAATAAAGGTGTTTTCACGATCCACTCCCTGCTCTAACCATGCGTAACCAAAGCCCAAAGTGAACAACGTATTTTCCAACGTCGTCACCCAACATTGCTTTCCCTTCTCATGTAGGTTGAAGTTTAAGCCAATAACGTATGCATCGCACAGCACTGTTTATATATAATGGATATCTCCCTGTTTCTCCATACACAAATTTATTTGGCACACCTATTGGAATATGTTCAAAAATCGTTACTAGCAAAAGTATGGACCTTTTTAATGTTGGTACTTCCTGCGTGTGGCACTTTGTCCCTTTTATGGGAAATTCTGGGCCGCATCCCCTGAGAAGGCGTAGTCGCAGCATGTGACGCGCCGAACCTAAAATACCTAATATTAGTTGTGTTTTGAAATGTTGCTGGGGGAGCAAACCGGAGTATCCGGAGACAACCCCCGAAACTTTGCCCGAGTCGAAAGTAAATAATATTCGGAGAAACATAACGCGTGATCCCACACCTGTCAGGCGCCATTGGTTTTCTAGCCTGTGGACAAGGCAAGTTAGTCCCGCTTTAGACCACGCGGCCACAACGGGACACTTGTACTTTTTGTAGTTTTGGTCTTGGTAATCTAAAATGGCTGCATGGAAAATAAAATTAACCTCCTATCGTATACACTTCGTACGTGCCGTCCCGTTTCCGATCAGCTTCCGATTCTTTTTTCTGATGGTGATCTGTGCTTCTAATGTTTGCTTTCTCTGATGCGACCAGTTAACGACTTTTCTTGCATTATCTGTTGTTTTAAATCGTACACTGCTAGGAATAGCTCTAGAGCCAAGGCATCAAGCAGGTTATGTGTGTGTGTGTGCGTGTGTGTGTGTGTGTAGGTGTGTGTGTGTAGGTGTGTGTGTGTGTGCGGGCGTGTGTGTGTCTGTGTGCGTGTGTGTGTGTATGTGTGTGTCCGTGTCTGTGTGTGTTCTTCACGTTGTGTTTCTGCATGAAGTACGAGATTTCGTGATGATTGTTGCTATCCAGTGCTGCATTGCCGTTGTATTGTTTGAACCTGATATTGCCCGTATGTGTCTGGAAACACATTTCAATGGCTTGCCAGCCTTCTTTCTTTCTTGTACTCCGGGGATACGCCACTGGCTGTAGCCTGACACATGCTTTCAAGGATATTGTTTACATTTGCAAAAATAATACAACTATGAAACATATTCATGACTGCAGTGCAACAATATATTCCACAGAACATTCATACTGTTCAAAGTAAAAAGAAACAAAAATGACTATTGGATAATCATAGCAAAATCTTTAATTCATAGTCCTGTTTGACATTTTCTATAAAAATGACAATCATAATATTTCATACACAGTCATCGCATAACGATTACTTTAAGTATGATATGACATAAGGTTTACGTCACTTTGTTTTCGGATGTTAATATGTCAGATAGCATAGAGGTATCAGTGGTAACGTACAGCCCTTGTACCATAGATAGCATAACGGTATCAGTGGTAACGTATACAGCCCATGTATCATAGATAGCATAGCCGTATCAGTGGTAACGTACAGGCCATATATCATAGATAGCATGGCGGTATCAGTGGTAACGTACAGCCCATGTATCATAGATAGCATAGCGGTAACAGTGGTAACATACAGCCCATGTATCATAGATAGCATAGTGGTATCAGTAGTAACGTACAGGCCATATATCATAAATAGCATGGCGGTATCAGTAGTAACGTACAGCCCATGGATAGCATAGCGGTAACAGTGGTAACATACAGCCCATGTATCGTAGATAGCATAGCGGTAACAGTGGTAACATACAGCCCATGTATCATAGATAGCATAGCGGTATCAGTAGTAACGTACAGGCCATATATCATAAATAGCATGGCGGTATCAGTAGTAACGTACAGCCCATGGATAGCATAGCGGTATCAGTGGTAGCGTACAGCCTATGTATCATAGATAGCATAGCGGTATCAGTGGTAGCGTACAGGCCATATATCATAAATAGCATGGCGGTATCAGTAGTAACGTACAGCCCATGGATAGCATAGCGGTAACAGTGGTAGCGTACAGCCCATGTATCATAGATAGCATAGCGGTATCAGTGGTAGCGTACAGCCCATGTATCATAGATAGCATAGCGGTATCAGTGGTAGCGTACAGCCCATGTATCATAGATAGCATAGCGGTATCAGTGGTAGCGTACAGCCCATGTATCATAGATAGCATAGCGGTATCAGTGGTAGCGTACAGCCCATGTATCATAGATAGCATAGCGGTATCAGTGGTAGCGTACAGCCCATGTATCATAGATAGCATAGCGGTATCAGTGGTAGCGTACAGCCCATGTATCATAGATAGCATAGCGGTATCAGTGGTAGCGTACAGCCCATGTATCATAGATAGCATAGCGGTATTAGTAGTAACGTACAGGCCATATATCATAAATAGCATGGCGGTATCAGTAGTAACGTACAGCCCATGGATAGCATAGCGGTATCAGTAGTAACGTACAGCCCATGGATAGCATAGCGGTAACAGTGGTAACATACAGCCCATGTATCATAGATAGCATAGCGGTAACAGTGGTAACATACAGCCCATGTATCATAGATAGCATAGCGGTATCAGTAGTAACGTACAGGCCATATATCATAAATAGCATGGCGGTATCAGTAGTAACGTACAGCCCATGGATAGCATAGCGGTATCAGTGGTAGCGTACAGCCTATGTATCATAGATAGCATAGCGGTATCAGTAGTAACGTACAGGCCATATATCATAAATAGCATGGCGGTATCAGTAGTAACGTACAGCCCATGGATAGCATAGCGGTAACAGTGGTAGCGTACAGCCCATGTATCATAGATAGCATAGCGGTATCAGTGGTAGCGTACAGCCCATGTATCATAGATAGCATAGCGGTATCAGTGGTAGCGTACAGCCCATGTATCATAGATAGCATAGCGGTATCAGTGGTAGCGTACAGCCCATGTATCATAGATAGCATAGCGGTATCAGTAGTAACGTACAGGCCATATATCATAAATAGCATGGCGGTATCAGTAGTAACGTACAGCCCATGGATAGCATAGCGGTATCACTGCTGCTCACATAGGAATTGAGCTGGTGTGCGTCGTTTACATCGAAAATACAATCCTATAACTGGGAAGACGTTGATATAGTTTTTTTTTTTTTTAAAATCAAACGCTGAACTTTTACTTATAAATAGCCTGTATCGTTTCGAATTAAAGGGATGATGACATGTGCATTCTAACGCCGTTTGAGAATAAACCGTTTTAAAATAAACCGTTTGAGAATAAACCGTTTGAGAATAAACCGTTTGAGCGGCCAAAGACCCACCCTTGCTATTTATAATAAGCTTGCTTACCAATGGCCGTGTGTTATCTATCTCTGCTCAATCCAGGATCGACATTGATTTGTTTTGTTTTGCTATCGCAGGTCCCTTGTACTTGGATAATGCTCCTGTGTCCCAACCTACCTTTTTGCTCCAACTTTCAGTTCGTTGACTGAACGATGACGCTGGTGTAGCCGAGACTTGACGAGGACTGCTCTCTGTCTCTCTCTCTGTCTCTCTCTGTCTCTCTGTCTCTCTCTCCCACTCTGTCTCTCTCTGTATCTCTCTGTCTCTGTCTCTTTCTCTCTCTCTCTCTGGTTCAAATTGATTCAAATGTCAAATGACAGAATACCGAAGAAAGCTTATTTAATGTAAAAAGATTTGGACGCCAAGGGAAAGATAACGTGGGTTACAAACACAAGATCTTGCCTATTTCAAAATGGGTATGGTTTTGTTTGGCAAGGTCCGCTGGACCTAAAGCAATAACCGTGTAATGTAATGTTTGGCAAGAGCAGGGTGTTGGATTTATAAAAGACTTTGTGCGTGTCTTTAAGCAACTGGCAAATGGCAGAATGTATTCGGCCACATAAATGAAAGTGATAGATTTTCCACTTATAGATTGTTCTGTAACTCCCTTGATAACATTGCATTGGATGTTGATCGTCAGCTAAAGTATATCTTGACAAAATTTCGTTTTGGAGTTTCTGACCTTAAAGTACATTTGTATAGATATAGATTTCATAGACTGCAAGACTTAGTTTGCCCTTTGAGTAACAATGGTGTGGAAGATGAGATTCATTTTCTATTTTGCTGTCCATTTTATGAAACCTTAAAGAACAAGTTCATTGCTAAAAAATATTACAGGATGCCATGTGCTTCTCATCTCCAATTGTTATTGTCTGCTACCAACGCCACGACTGTTAGAAATGTGTGTGTATACCTATACAAGGCTTTCAAATCGAGAAACATAGTACTTTCATAAAGGAAGTCGATACAGTTTTTCCTGTTTGATGTAATCTTTGGATTGTCACTGTAATGGTTCACATACTCCTTCCTAAAGGGATGTGCCCTATTGGAAATAAACAAATCAAATCTCTCTCTCTCTCTCTCTCTCTCTCTCTCTCTCTCTCTCTCTCTCTCTCTCTCTCTCTCTCTCTCTCACTCTCTCTCTCTCTCTCTCTTGTTTAATCTCAGGCACGCTCCATGACGTTTTTGTGGCATTGTCTATAGACGTATTTTGAATGTCAGGATCTCTATTCTTACTTTGCAGTTTTGTACAACGGTCGTCTGGTGTGGTGGTGGTGATTTTGGTTCGATTCTCCATTAGCGAAAGGAGATGTTTGTGTTTTGCTTGTCTGTTTATCACAAGCAAAGTTTCTGTAATGACTCTTTGTACGTATCGCTGCAGCTGCACGTTACAAAACCCCATGTCATTCTGTCCACAACAACAACAACAAAGAAAATAAAAAAGGCAGGTAACAGGTGTGTCGGATAGCGCAGTGGTTGGAGCTCTCGCTGCTGTGTCGCAAGTTAAGCACCATCCAGTGCGGTTAGCACTTGGATGGGTGACCACAAAACGTAAAGCGACAAATAACAACGTCCTCAGTTGACCCAACTGTGATTGAGTGCCTACTCTCTTAAGGGTGGGGAAGGTAAGCAGCGAGGGAGAGAGATGGGCATCACCCTCATTACGCTGGCCCAAGATAAGTGTGATCTCCAACATCACGCTCCCCTACGGCCACAAGGCTATGGGACTACCTTTACCTTTACCTTTTTAACAGGTAGAAATTAATGCCCTTATTTTAAGGTTCTTCAGCATCGCTCAGTGGTCTAAAGAGCTACACAGGTGCGCATCGAGCAGGAAGTTAGCGCGATTTGGGTAGCTTCGGTTAGACAACTGTTTACGGGCTAGTGCATGCAGTCACTCTTTGAGCAGCTTGGGTTAGACAACTGTTTACGGGCTAGTGCATGCAGTCACTCTTTGAGCAGCTTGGGTTAGACAACTATTTACGGGCTAGTGCATGCAGTCACTCTTTGAGCAGCTTGGGTTAGACAACTATTTACGGGCTATTGCATGCAGTCACTCTTTGAGCAGCTTGGGTTAGACAACTATTTACGGGCTAGTGCATGCAGTCACTCTTTGAGCAGGAAAAACGCTGTTGGAACAATTCGTTTCACATTTATTCTTTCTATGTGTGTCCAAAACTATGTCTGCGCTTTGAACTTATTTATTTATGATAAAAGCGCTATATAAATACACTTATTAATATCAGTAGTAGTAGTAGTAGTAGTAGTAGTAGTAGTAGTAGTAGTAGTAGTAGTAGTAGTAGTAGTAGTAGTAGTAGGCACGGTGGTCTAATGGTAGTGCTTTGGCTTGCGGATCTGAAGGTCTCGGGTTCGAGCCCTGTCCGGGCCATTGTGTTGTGTCCCTGGGAAAGACACTTTACTCCCGTTTCCTCCTCCCTTTCGGATGAGAGTATAAACCGAGGTCTAGTCTGTGTGTCGCATACATTCCATCATAACGGACTTTAAAGATCCCGACGCTCATTCCTAGACGGGTGAGTGCCGGTAACAAGAACACACCCAGCATGCACTTGGTCCTTCTCCCCCATCCCTGGCTGTCCAGGATAGTGCTCAGTTGTCCGGGCCTCAGACCATGCGCCCAAAGGCTGCGGGTGGGCCTCTCGGGCGGTTTGAGTTAGATCCTGTATCGGCCAGCGCCTAGAGTCTGATCAAGTACGGCGAGATAAGTGCGCTATAAAAATCCTCAATAATAATAAATATACATAAAAAATAAATAGTAGTAGTAGTTGTTGTTGTGTTTGTTTGTGTGTTCCATCAGTGTCTTTTGTGTCATATTGTTGGTTTAAATGCTTTACTGCCTGTATACTGCCTGTCTTTTTATTGTTTATTGGGGTTGGCGCTGTATTCTTTTAATTAGTTTTAGTTAACTGTTACTTTGGTTTATAAAAAGAAATTCTTATGAGTTGTGTGGGGCTTTTGAATATTGTTTTAATACTAATGTATTACTTCTTTTCCCCGTGTCACTAAGTGCTACTTTTTACTTTGTACTATTGTTATCATTTCTTCATTACGTTTTCTTAATGCTGAGATCCTACTTTGTTTGTGTGTGCACGTGTGTGTGTGCGTGCGTGTGTGTGAGTGTGTGTGTATGAACGACCACTTTACACAGTAATGTCAAACCAATGCGCAATCAAAATACATGTAGTCTATATATCGGAAGCCTTTCTTCACATAATTATATTCAGCACGCACCAAACATTAACACACAAACACCCCAACATTCAAACTGTTACGATTGAGACACGAACGATAGATCCGATCATTTTTGTTTTGCGAAGCATGCAATAATAGCGTGTATTTACCTTTGATTTGATTTTGCGTTCTTGCTAGAAGACGTTTTGTA